>JAODGE020023777.1:0-22818 GCA_027574965.2 Ecitophya simulans
AAACGCTCATTACTTATTACTAAAAACGCTCATTACTTATTACTAAAAACGCTCATTACTTATTACTAAATAAAACGCTCATTATTTATTACTAAATAAAACGCTCATTACTTCTTACTAAAAACGCTCATTACTTATTACTATAACCGCTCATTACTTATTACTAAACAAAACGCTCATTACTTATTACTAAATAAAACGCTCATTACTTATTACTAAATAAAAACGCTCATTATTTATTACTAAACAACAACATTCATTATTTATTGCGAAACAAAAACGCTCATTATTTAATGCTCAAAATTAATTAAATTTTTTGAAAAAAAAAACCGACGATAGGATTTGAACCCGGGTCGGCTCGCACCATACCGCGCGACTACGACCGCTATTCTAATGTGTTGTAATTAAACCCTAATTAAACCATACATTCGATTTTTGACAAACAAAAAATGGCAAAATATAAAAATCCAATTAAATTAGCTTAATCAACGCAGAATTGCACGTAGATTCTAATGGTACTAAGCAATATTGTCTAGAGTTAATATTAGTTAAGATGATGTTCCGCTAATTTAACATTGCAATCGATTTTTGGCAAATGTGAGAAGAGGTACCTCTTCTCTCTTCTTCAAAAAATGGCAAAATATAAATATCCGATCAAACTAGCTTAATCAACGCAGAATTCAATGTAGGTTCGAATGGTACTGGTACTAAGCAATTTTGATTTTTGTAAAATGTGAGAAGAGCCAAAGTCCAATTTAACACACCACAACAATTCCAACACAATATAGAAAACTTCCGATTTATTTTTATTCATCAGCACTGACGAGACAAAGATTAATATGCACATTTATTAGAAACATAATGCAGTATACAATTTGCAGTATACTAGTATGTTGTATGTTGTCTATGGTGGCAATGTTAAAGATCATGGAAAGAACGTCAAATTCGCTATTCGCATCGTGAAAGTCAGTGTGTTCGATGAAAACGCTTTGCTCCACTGGACTTTCTCCCCTTTATTTATAGTAAAATAATAATGATCATATCCTACCATTCCAACCTAAACAATCCAGTTTTATCCCTAATTTCCCAATCTCTATTTGGAGAGTCAGTTGCATCGGTTCATCGAAGTAAAGTAGAAAAGGTAAGGATGGTAACGATAGCAACGCATGCGCATTGACATCGAAAAACTCTCTTGTTTCGGACCTTTTCGGCAGTGTTCGGAGAAACGTCGGAGGAACGCATTATGCGGTGGAACTTCTATTTTACACGGTGAACTTTGGATTGGGTTTGACTTGCGATCGCGCCTGTGACAACTAGACATGACGCGCCTGAATTAGTCCGCACGGTCCGCACTAAGAGCTAATCGGTGCAACACATCAGCTGTTTCTTGTCATCATTATGGTGCAAGTTCACAGCAAATTCAGCCCCATCCCAGTGACCTGTAAGCATTATGTTCATCCATGGACTGATAGCTGTGCAAAGGCCACCACTGGATTATACATGTATGCGATTCTGGATTCGCTTCGAATATATGCGACAGTTTACTGCGTAAGCAATCTCGAGCTTATTAATATGCTGCAGCAATTTTCCCTCACATTGTGCTGTTTTAGCTTGCATTGTTGATGAAAGGCAGGATTCCAAGATTGGATGACATTAGGAAAACACTGAAGGGAATTCTGAGATCGACTGCCTTTTTGAGTTTCAATGCATTTGGATACTCTGGATCCTTATGTACATTAAGGTAGAGGCCTCTTGGTGCTTTGTACTTCTTCACGTTTCGTTGCATTATGTTGTAGAAAATTAATGGGACATTACAATATTGTAACCATCTCTGGTTTGCCAGCATTCATTGCCTCTTTTTTGGCAATCTTAATTGAACGTCCGTCCCGTCGGCCTTTGCTGGCACTATATGTCACTAATATAGCGACTGAAACTGTGTGGAAGATGATGGTGGCCCGAAAAATGGTTACAAACATTCCACATGGTGAAATTGCAATCTTTGCGGGTAGCCTGGCACTCCTCATGACATATTTCAAGGCAGGCTATCATAAAGGTAGCAAAGATGAGCGTCCTGATACAATATTTAGCATTCTAAAGTAAGTTTTTTGTCAGCAGCATGCTTGGCAACCTGTATTGTGTTATTTAGGTTTCTATGAATCTAGATTCGTGTTTGGCCCGCACGAGGAGAAAAACTACGCCGTTCGATCGGATCAAGCGAACAGCATCCACAGGGCAGACGACAACACTCAGGAAGCATTCCGTTCGAATCGGGCGTGGACGCCACAGAAGAAGAGCACTTCGACTCTGTACAATCTAGTCATGCAGGCATTAAAGCTGTACAAACGCTTCGTTTACAAGATCAAGTGCTATTCCAGACATTCTGTCTGTCCCCATCCGTTCAGTTGCGTTTATTACACTCTGCAGGTAAACAAGCGACGGCGACACTTACCATAAACGTGTTCCGTACGTCTCGCACTCGGTATGATGATTAGCTCGATTATATGACGCGATGTGCTGTTTGCAGCGAAGTGCAAAGTTGTTTTCGATCGGCCTCGGGTTTCAAGTGGCCCTGCAATCAATCTTCAACCTACGCACAATCGTAAAATCGCCAAGGTCGATTTGGAGCATTCTGTTCAAGCGAAAGAACATGAACATTGCCATGTTCCTCGGGGGATCTGCGGGTCTTTTCACGGTGCGTGCTCAACGCGCCAGATCTCGTTGATACCGACACTAATAATTGCAGGCAACAATGTGCCTGTTGAGGCGGATGACCAATCAAGATTCCGCCACGTACGCCTTTCCGGCTGGCCTGGTCGCCGGACTGGCCTTCAGCAAATACCCGGACAACACGATCGCCTTGTACGTCTTCTGGAAGCTGCTGCAAATCACTTATAACCTGGGAATCGATCGAGGATACGTGCCGAACGTGCCCGGATTCATCGTGTTCCTGTACAGCTTGAGCACCGCTATTTTATTCCACGCTGGCCTCGTGGAGCCACTGACTTTGAGGGCTAGCTACTGGAAGTTCTTGCACTCCATATCGGGCGGGAGGTACACAATGTGCGCCAAGGAGATGTTCGCGAGAATGCTCTCACTGTGTGTTCCAGGATATCGGTGATGGACAGGGAAGCGATGGACGTTTGGGGCCTCGATACGTCCGGAGCACTGGCGGAGGTTCTCAGGCGAACGAAAACGAAGCCGGAACTCCGGTCGTTCCTCGTCGAATGAACGGTGATGCGTAACGAACTTAGGTTTATTGAACACCAAATTTGGGCGTGTCCTTCTGGTGGGGAGTTAGTCATGTTCTAGTGTAATTTACTGTGACTCGGTTACCTTTCCTTTTACCCTTTTATAGATTATTATTTACATTCCGTCGCGAACGCTACTGATTGCGCGAGTAGCGTCGAGACACCTTGGTGGTGTGATCGACACGCCACTGGTCTGTGCAAGTAGGGAACTGTGTATAAGTATAACGATGTATGCAAATCGTGGATGCGAACGTTTTTTCATTAAACGAAAAATTGGGAATTTGTTGGCACGTTGGTGATTCAAGCGACCCATTGTGGTGGAACGACTCCGATGGCACACGTTTCGAATGGCGTAGCGTCTAAAAGAAAAAATTCATGAATTATATGAGCCATGTTCACACTGCAAGAAAAGGCAACGCACCACTAACTAATCGAAAACGTTTACACCGAGCGGGTTCTTCTTGGACAATCAAAGTTGCAGATGTATCCATGGCCTCATCAGTGGTGTCATGTGCATTCGGTTCAGATGCGAAAGAAATGAAGCCGCGCAACGAATCTTCATAGCTGCTGTTTTCTCGCTGCATTTTTAAAGAATCCTCAAACTCCTCGCTGAGATAAGCGACCACCCGCTTATTCAACTCTTTGACGAATCCCGAAACGTTTTCGATTCCCATCAAGATGACGAAACTGAAAACGAAAGCGCGCTCCAGTACAAACCTGCGGACACACGTACTGTTCTCTTACTTCTTAATGAAATACTTTCTGAACTGTTCTGGAACATGGGTGAGGACCAGTTGTTTCGATCGCTTGATAAGTTGGACGGTTTGTTTGTGCAACTGTTTAAAATGGATGCCCTTTCCCTCGTCTGGCGTGGTTTTCTTTTTGCGAAATCTCAACATTCCCTTCAAGATTTCATCGAGCCATTGCGCGGCGCCGGCGCGAGTTTCGTTCGTCTCACATTCGTTTGTGCAGAAGTGCAGAAGCTCTCGCACGAGATGCGGCAATTTTCGATGCTTTTCCAGCAAATTTATCAAGGCGGCCAAATTTGCGTAGTGTGAAACGTGATTGCCTTTCCTATCTTTAAGCAGAGACGGCGATTAACTTTTATTGACACTCTTGAATAACATAAATACTAACCTTTTAATGTGCTTGGACTGACAATGTAGAAATGACTGTGCATAATCTCATCAATGCATCTATCCCATTCATACTCACAGACATCTTCTATATTCTGCTCCAGAATATATCTAATTGCTTTGGGATACTCGCTAATTTTGCTGGAAGCGTTTACATGCTCCAATTTATTTTGAATGAATTCATCGTAACACAAATTCAGAGCATCGTAAACAAAAACATTGCAGTACAACCCCATCAATTCGGGTACATCCAATGCACAGGTTCCCACTTTTGTGTCCAGTGTTGCAACCCCACTTATCGTGTTATCACACATTTTGTAATACTCTGGCAGCCAGTAAATGTTTTCCAGCCATTTGAAAGCTTCCTTTATGGCCATGTCGAGGAGGACGACACTTGGCAACTTTTGACTATGAGCAAAATCATGCCTAATACTTATTAACCAATCAGGAATGCAGTTATCCTTGGCTGTCTTTGTGAAACTATTGACGCTTGCGCGATGCGCAACGCAAATGTTCAAAAAACGCATTATGCTTGAGGAGCAGAGGATTTGATATTGTCTTTCGGAAAGTTCAGAATTATCAATCAGAAAAGCTTCGAGAATGCACAATGTGCCTTCAATTCCACTAGGAATGTGGGCGATCCTCATTTGCCAGGAGTTGATTATATTCAGGGCCCTTTGTAAGTCCGCCTTGGTGGACTTGTCCGAGAAGATTAGGTCGTACACGCTGCGCCATTCTGTTCTTTAATTTTAGTGAGGTTAAGTAAGTAAATCTGTTCGGCTGTTCGAAAGAAAGATCAACAATTACGTTATGTGTGTAACTTACGTATTGTACCACGGAACAACCGTAACTCCCTTGAATTTTTGAGAGCTGGACATTGCTCGCCGACTTGTTTTGATGAAGTTATCGAAACGGTGGACCGTTGCTGTTGCGTCTGTTGAAAATCGCACGTGTTTTGTTTTCCTACGACACTGCTTAGTTGCGCCGGTAGATGTCGCTGGGTGTCCGTGAGAAATCCAGAAAACGTTAGCAATTCCAGAAGAACTCTTCCTCATGTAAGCTTTATCATGTAAATTTTAACCGACCGACATTTGTTTTAAATTAGTTTTAAAAAATGTCAGAGTTTACGCTCTCTGCATATAAACTTGCACAAAATGCATATTGTTTTACGGTTTTATTAGGTACACAAAATTTACAAATAACTAATTCGAATTATTATTATAATTGTATTTTGTTTTGACTATATCCCATATTCGTATTGTAAAGGTAGATGGAATTTCGTAACATATGCGTGAATACATTGCGCGTTTGCGCACTATGCCGCGGTTTACAGACAACTAGGAAAACAAACGGCGGCCAATCCTGCCGTGGCGAGCGAACTCGCGCAGGACCAACTAAATATTGCTACGACACGTTTATGATTCTCGTAAGTAGAGTATTAACATGTGATATGTTTGAACAACAAACACTAATCGTAATCGTACGTACGCCTAACTTGTTAATATTAAACAATCGAAACACTAGTAGAGTATGTCATGTTTGGCTTGGTGCGCGCCCTCGTCCGCAGCCATTGCGATTACCCTCGCGCCCCTCGCGCCCCTCGCGCCCTCGCGCGCGCCCGCTTCGAGTACTTTCCGACGCAATACAATAATGGAATATTTATAATGGTAGCTAAACATTATACGTATAATACTGTACATATCGTCGTTATGCTAATGCGTCGACGATTTCGCGCGCGTAAGCCGGACGTGGAGGCGAGCGAACTTAAACCCAAGAGCGCGGCCAGGCGCACGTCGCGCGCCGGATTAAATAAAATAAATAACTTAAATTCGTAGAGCGGCCGAGAGCGCCGCGAGCGTACGTATGAAAAGCTGTACAAACTGATTGAGGTTATGATACAGAGGGACACGCCGAGCCGGGGTCGGCTGGAACAAAACGCGCTTGAATCCTTTTCCCGAGGGAGCGGCACCGAATCACAGGCCACTGCGCGCACTGGCATTGGCGGCAGACGAGTTCGCTCGCGCTTAGTTGTGCTTGCATTCGCGCGTCCGGCGACGGAAGCGGCGCATGCGCTGGTCCCACGCCTCCTGCCACTCGATGACGATGGAGCGCTGCGTCACGCCGAGCCTGCCGGTGATGATGCCCGCCGGCGAGTCGTCCTTCTCGCGGCCCAGGATCAAGTACGACCTGCGCACAACGGGCACAACAGGCACACATCGTCAGCATCCTCTGTCGCTCGACCTATGTGGGCTACGCACTTGTTCAGCTTGATCTTGGGGCATTTACACGCCAGGTCCGAGACGGGCACGACGAGCACCATGGTGCCTCTTTTGATGCGCGAGTCGCGACTCTTCTTGTAGATGGACTTGACGTTGACCATGAACCGGACCCATCCCTTGGTGTGTTCGTCCTCGCCGTCGAGCGGGCTTAGGATCTGCGCCATGATTGCTGCGATGCGAAACGGGGCATTAGCGCGACTAAATCAACGCGCTACTCGCGCGACGACTGGTTACCGTAATCCCTTTTGCAGTACTTTTTTTGGTTGAGTCGTCTCGTAGCGGCCTTGCACTTTCCACATGCTGCAACAAGCGAATCGAACAACGACGCTGCAATCGCGCATTCTACACCCGATGATGAATAAAGCGCAAGACGGAAAATTGTTGTTGTTTTCCTCCAACCGCCACACTTTGAACAGCTGATTTAGGTTACTGCGCGTCGAAGAAGAGAGAAGAAGCAGCGCAGCTCGAATTCCTCGCTAAGCCTATTACCAATCGTCCATCATAATTACGATGATGAATACGCCATTTTACGGGGAATAACTCACGCGTCCGATGTGATTTACAGTTATTGCGCGAGCCGAAGAAACGCCGAGGCTCGACATCGTAAAACAGATTTTACCGCGTTTTTGCGCCGCGTTGGCGACTTTTACCGTCGATCGGATTAAGTTCTTCACGTTTCCCGCTCGTGGCGCAGCGGCTAATACAATGAATGTCTTCGACGATATCGAAATGCAAGTCGCAAGTCGCGAGGGGTTGCAATATTGCCACCTATCAGAGCAAAGGGGATGGGAAATTGCGCGCGCGGCGTTCGAGTTGAATTTGTCCCTAAACGATTTCGGTAATTTCACAGTCAATTTTCCCGAATGGAGTCGTACGCTCGTTTTGAATAAATCCGGCATCATATCGCAATATCAATAAAATGACGATTCGGCGCGTCGGGATTGCCTAGCGCAGCGGAAAAACGTAAAAATGATCGAATTCATCGAAAGCACTTCGAAGAAGCGGTGAGAACCTAGCCTTAGATGGCTCTTATGAAAAATTTACATGTAAAAATTTTCAAGCGCTTGCATGTATGCTACGTCTAATCGGCGTTCGCTTGCATTTAAGCACAATTTTTTGGGCGTGTCGGTCAAAAATGACTTGAAAATAAAAAACGCATGTCCGTTTTAAATACATTGGAAACTGACTGAAATGGCTGTAACTTGTGATGCAGACAATTCGTCGCCCAGATAAACACTGGTACATATGTAATTTTGTATTACCGTTCGATTGAGCCTAACAATAAGCACGATTCATAAATTTTTGGGCGTGTCGGTCAAAATTAACTTTAAAGTATAAAAAGAATGCCCATTTATAACACATGGAATAATGTACATACAAACGAAATTATTTACAACTTTTTATGTAGATAATACGTCGCCGCCTTAAAAACATATTCATAATCTACATTTTATTGGGTTTCCAAGCTTGAGTTGATATTTTTTGGGCGTGTTAGTCAAAAATGACATTAAATAATCGACTACGTGTTCATTTAAAATACCTCAAAAATCGGTCATAACTTTTTATGCAAGAAATTCGTCGCCGCCTTAAAAACAGATTTAGAATCTGCGTTTCATCACCTTTCCAATGATGCTAAGCATTGCTAAGCATCACTGCACAACGAATTATCTGCGTAAGCGCGTTATAAGCGTTTGAAAATTTTCACATGTAAATTTTCCATAAGAGCCATCTAGGGCTAGGTTCTCGCCGCTCTTCGAAGGAACGCTTGCGTCAGCACCGCCCGCGTTCGAAACTTTCTCGACGGGCGCGCGAATTATCAACTCGGGTTCATATTAAAAGCGCGGCGTGTTTTTTGCGATCGGCACAATGCAAAGAAGCAAACTTTTCCAATTTGCCGGCGGGCTGCGCGGGGGTCGCTTTCGCGCTCGACTGCGCCGCGGGGATTTTCCGGAGGTTGGGGTGCGCAACCCCAGCTTCTTACTGCCGTCCCTCACTGCGTGCGCGCGATCGCCAGCTCGGCGGCCGCGAAGGAAAACTAATTACGAACATAATGAAGCAACAAGTCACTCGCGGCTCGGCAGAGAGTGGCTATTAAAACTATCGCCGTCGAGCCGGAGAGATGCATATTAATCGATAATTACGAGTTTCGTTAGCATTGATTTTAATTCATATCTCGGGCGAGTTTAGTGCTTTGCGGCTACCGCGCATGCCCGGCAGCTGTTTGCCGTTGATTATGATGGTCTAGGATATTGGTTCATCGACAATTTCAATTATCCCGCATCGATCGAAACTTCGAGCGCGCTTTCTACACTTTCGCGCAGCGCTTTTAAGTGTTTCGAGCTGAGCAATTAGTTCGATGCGATCGCCAGTGCGCCAACCCACCCGGCCGCCCTTCTAACTCTCCCTCCGCGCGATTTGAATCGAGATTGAATCTTCGAGGGGTGCGCAGTTTTTTCCGCTATGATTAAAAAGATTTGAATGTTATTGGAATTCGACTGCGAGATCGGGGAGAGGATCGACTCCGCCACCGGCAAACCAAAAACAAACGATAAGCCACTTACTTACCCCCGCCCGACGACGCGGACGCGCCGGCGTCGTCGTAGTCGTCGTAGTTGTCGGTGTCGTCGCCCTGGACCATCGAGACGACCGGTATTCCTGCAAAACACGGCACGAGTGCAGGTTAGGTGGAGGGGGCGGCGGCGCGCGCGACTCACTGATGCAGGGCGCGATCTGCGACTGCGACTGCTGGTAGCCCTTCGCGCAGCGGTTGCACGTGGTGCCGGTGACGCCGTCCTTGCACGGACACTGCCCCGTCTGCTGGTTGCACGTCCTGCCGGACGATCCGACCGGGTGACAGGCGCACGCTGCAACCGACGAGCCCGATCAGTCAGAAAAGTATCGATATATCGATATAGAGAGCTGCCAGTATATTAGATTTGGTTAAAGAAATATCGACGATATATCAAAAAATAAAATAAAATATCGATATATCGATATATATTCGACATCGCCGAGTCAGAGAGAGCGTGGCAGTTGTCGTCGCGATGGGGCAGTCGGCCGCGACGCTCGCCGACACGCCGCTCGAGTACTTCGTCTCGGGCACGATCGGCGGCTGCCTCGGCACGCTCGTCGGGCATCCCTTCGACACGGTGAAGGTGCGACTGCAGACGCTGCCGCTGCGCTACGAGCGTCGGCAGCCGCCCGCGCAGGTGGTGCGCGCGATCCTGCGGCGCGAGGGCGTGACGGGCCTGTACCGCGGCTGGCTGAGTCCGGCGCTGACCGTCGTGCCGGCGAGCGCCGTGTGCTTCTGGTCGTACAAGCTGAGCAAGCGGGCGATCGCGCCGCCCGAGCACGAGCGCGCCGAGCCGCGCCACTACTTCGTCGCCGGCTGCGTGTCGGGCGTGTGGTCGAGCTTCGTGCAGGCGCCCGGCGACCGCGTGAAGGTGCTGCTGCAGATCCAGCAGCTGGAGGGCGGCGCGCGCTACGCCGGCGCGCTGGACGCCGTGCGCGCGCTGCATCGCGAGGGCGGCATGCGCAGCCTGTTCAAGGGGCTGGGCGCGACGCTGCTCAAGGAGGTGCCCGGCAACGGCGTCTACTTCGCCTCGTACGAGCTGCTGCGCGACCGCATGACGGACCGCGGCCGCGAGCCGACGACGCCGGCGATGGCGATGGCGGCCGGCGGCGGCGCCGGCGTCGCGTACGCGCTCGCCACGGGCCCCATGGACGTGCCCAAGAACCGCGTGCAGGCGGCGCGCGGCGGCGCGTATCGCCGGGGGCTGCGCGACGCCGTGCCCGAGCTGTATCGCAGCGAAGGGCTGAGGGGGTTCACGCGCGGGCTGGGCCCGGGGCTGTTGCGCGCCGTGCCGGCGAACGCCGCCTGCTTCGTCGGCTTCGAGACGGCGCGCCAGCACATCCGCGGCCAGGGATGGTGGTCCGACGGCCGGGCGTGAGATCGCCGACGACGACGACGCACGGCGAAACGTGAGCGACCCGAGATCGGCGACGAGAAGTCGTGCCGTGCCGCACGGCGGAATTTATGCGCGCGTCGGCGCGCTATCTGCGGCCATCTGCGCGTGCGCGAGCGGCGTTGCGAGGAAGGCGCGCCGCGCATGCGCGCGACTCTCGCGCGGCCGCCATCGCTGCGTTTTCTAATAAAGCGATTTGCAAGCAGCCGCCGACTTTGCCGCGCAGTTACTGCGCCGTTGCGCCGCAATCTTCCACGCATGACTTAATCGAATTGCGACTTTTGCCGCCGCAGGTTAGGCAAATTCGAATATT
Organism: Ecitophya simulans; assembly: GCA_027574965.2. Classification (NCBI taxonomy): domain Eukaryota; kingdom Metazoa; phylum Arthropoda; class Insecta; order Coleoptera; family Staphylinidae; genus Ecitophya; species Ecitophya simulans. The sequence goes on from JAODGE020023777.1 coordinate 10,942, forward strand.
TGTATTATTGATTGCAGTGCGGGCTCATAAAACATGTATATAAAGTCTCTCCAAGCGTTTCGTGCAATTGCGTAATGGTTTTGGGGCGTAAACACGCATGCTAACGAGTGCGAAAGAGCGCGCGCGATGCTTGTTTCAGCGTGCAAGAAAGAGTCAGAATAAGAGGTCGCACTCAATAATACCATATTTTTTGTAAAAACTTTTATCATGTTTAACATTATAAAATACCTGGGAAGCGTTGTGTAGAAAAAATTTCAAGATAATCAGAAATCAAATATATAATCCTCTCCAAGCGTTTCGTGAAATTGCGTAATAGTTTTGTGGCGTAAACACGCACGCTAACGAGTGCGAAAGAGCGCGCAAGATGCTCGCTCGAGCGTGCGAGAAAGAGTCGGAATAAGAAGTCGCACCAATACCATACTACTTAAAAAAAAAACTTTCATCATGTCTAACAACACGAGTACCCGGAGGGCCTTGTGTAGAAGACATCTCAAGATAATCGGTTATCCGCATACCTCGTCTTTCCCCCGGTTGGCTACCGTTTCGTTTCCACCGGTTCTGCGCCGCACGAACGGAAAATAGCGCGCTTCTCGGCTCGGCGACCTTTAAATCGTCGTGATTTTTTTGTGCCTCGGGCAGCGCGCGCACAATTTATCATTGCGGCCGCGACTATTTGAAGCGCGCTCTCGCGCAGAGATGGGATCTCCGCGACGGACAAACAAAAACCCGCGCGGAACATCCAAAAGAAAAAAATAACAAGAAAAAGAGAACGTTTAAACTCGTCCAACGATCTGCGGCGCAATTTCGCGCAAATCCGCGCAATCGTTCGACATCTGTTTGTTTTGCGCGCGCGCGCGCGGGTCGATAAATTACATCCGCTTTCGCCGCGAGATAAGTCAATTATCGGCGCGGCGGTGGAGCGGCTACAAAAATGTGCGTTCGCTCTGGCTACCGGCTACCAGCGTCGCTGCCGACGACGTGCGCACTGCTCAAAATTCGATAATCGACGATGGCGGACGCTCGCGACGCAAAGTAATCTCGAATCGTGAGCGACGCCGAGAGCGCAGAGCGCCCGCAGAAAGTGTTTACGTAATTAATCGTCGTCGTCTCGTCGGCCACCGACGATTGGACGTTAATCGTTGCATAGCTCGCGCCTATTTTCGGCGGCGATGCGCCATTAATCGATGCAGAAATAGATGTTCAAGGCTACGGACGTCTCGATCGAAGACGCGCGCGCAACGAAATCGCAACTAATTAAAATCCGTGCCCGCATGCGCAATTACGCGCGAGAGGGTGTCGCCGGCGGCAGGACGAAGGACGCGCTCGTCGCGTATCTCGCGCCATCTATCTTTATGTCGGCGCGTTCTCCTCCTTCGTCTCGTCGGCAATTAATCGACGAGGACAATGCCATCTCTTACGCGACGCCGAATTATTGTAATTTTATGTATCGCGATCGCGACGTCGGCGTCGCTTTCCGTACACTTTCTATGCAGTCTCTCAGACACGGCGATTAATCACTGGCGAATTGCGTTTCTTCGGTTGTTGACGCACGCGATCGAGAGTCCATTAATCCCCTTTGGAGACTACGCTGCGCGCTGATAAATTGCGACGCAACGAAACGCGACCATTTCGGCGGAATCTGCGCCGGCGGCCATGTTGTCGAGCGCGTTACGAAAATAACGTCGCGCCACGCAATGCGAGATGATTTATGAAATTCTCGGCGCATTTTTCACGTCCGCGCCGCGCAATATTTCATGCGGAGGGTGGAAACGTTTAATAACGCACGGTCAGGTACGAGATGTTTGACATTTCCGCGCTGTCGACGCGTCGTCGAAAATAGATTTCGATACGGTCGGCGTTTCCTAACCTCACTCGTTACCTACGCGCGCGGGCGATAAATAATGCGAGGCGTCCGAGTCGCTTGTTAGTCAAAACATACTTGCGTTTTAATTTACGAGAGGTATGCGTTGTCATCGTCGCACTTGTTGGTCGAATATTAAAATCGTCGAGAGTGCGTTTGTTCGTAGATGTCGCTGCGCGCGACTCTCGCCGAGCGTCTACGAACGTCGCATTCGGCTCGACTGGTTTGCCAATCGCGGTTGTTTGCGCGCGCGCGCGCGCGTGTGTGTGTGTGTGTGTTTGTGGGTGTGCAGTAAATATTGTCGACGCTGAAGAAACACCGTTTCATGCTTTGCCCACGTCCTATATCATGTTTGCTGGTCGTGCACCGAAAAACAGTCGTTTTGTCGTCGCGACGCATGCGCACTCCGAGCATTGCTTCGCATTTGGTGCATTTAATCGTTATTAATATGCACGCGTGGAAAACGCGCCGAGCGAAATTTGTCGGCGGCGCGACTTGCAGACCGTGTTGCACGAACGTTGAATCGGATACACGACGCCGGTCGCCGCCCTCTTATGAATTACGTTCGTCTCGCCCCCGCCCCGCCTGGAGCGCATTCAAATGCGCCGAGAGCACTCGCGACGCGATAACAATAAGACGAGCGGAGAAAAATACGTTTCTCAGTCTGTCGGAGATTGTTTGCGCTAGAGTTTGATTACTGGTCGTTAATTAAGCGCGCGCGCGCACTCGAGAAAACGTGAAGACGAAAATCAACGCTCCCGCTGGCGCGCGACCTTCGACTTCCGGGATGCGGAAGCACCCCCTCGGGCGTCGTCCACTCTGCGGACGGTGTTTGGTCACCCCTTATCCTTGCTCGTCCTTTCTAGTCTCGGCGCGAGTCGTGAGCGCAAATTGCTATCGTTCGACACTCGATAAACGAGATGCCCGCGCTTCGGCACCTGTAACTTTTCAGGCCTGCGTCACGACGACGCTGTTTGATTAGGACGCGTCCGCGAAAGGAAACGAAACTAATTTCAATAAAACATTTACGATCGAAGACTCGCCGCCACACCGCACAGAGTGAATTCAGTTAGACGGGGCCGTAAAAGTAACCGCAGGCGAACGTTCGTAGATGGCGCCACTGGCACGTCGGTCGTCTCGTTTTTTTTTTTGTTAGTTTTGCGCCGTTTCGCTTCGCACCGTGCGCAACCGAAAATTCCTCGCCGCTCGACATTTTCGGGACGTTCGCGCGTCCCGCCGGCAGGACCGCAAGTCATTCCAATCTTTATCGCGGCGGCGCGTAGAAGAAAAAAAAACAACAACAGCAACCAATCGCGAGCATGTTTACGACGTCGACGAAATCGATCCTTGTGAGATGTTTGCGTTCGTTTCATTCATGCGTCGCGCTCGGGCCCTGCGCGGCTCGCCAGCTCTCGGGAACGTTTCGCGTTCGATCAATTTCCATATAAACGCCGCGGTTTAATTGAAAAATATCGTACGCGTCGACACGTTCGCCGGCGACCGGCTCATTAACATGTAAAATATGTAAATTGGAAACGTAATTATGCGCACTGCAGGTGATCCCCGCCAGTATTAGGCCTTTTTTTCAGTTTTTTCTTTCGGCGCGCGTCTCGAGAGCGAAATGATGAATAAAATCGACGAACGAACGTAAACACGCCGTTCGTTCGACGGCGACGGAAAGAACGCTACACGCGCATGCATTGTGTCAACCGATCACAGATGGCGCCACAGTTATCGCCTGAGCGTTTGTTCCTCGAGGCGCAAACGAGATTTGTTTAAACCTGCCGACAGTTGAAAATAGTTTTAAAATCCACTAGAACGTGGAAAATGGCGCGCAACACGTCGACCTAATTTTCCACGCGATTTTCACCGATGCGACTAATTGATCGTAAAGTTAATCAATCGGTTGTTGGCGCGCTCGAGTTTACGATTGTGCGGCAGGAATGCGACGCACGTTGCATAGTAACGCCGCTTAACGTCTTCATTATTGTCGATAACGATGCAAGTCGGGGCGAAACCGACCGCCATAAACTGGTTCGCTGCTTCTCGCCGCAAGATGGCGCCACTTTTCGCGAGTGTTTTCGGCGACGCGCACAATATTTCCGTCTGTTAATTACCTCGCAACATGTCGCGGCGATGTGTTTACCTAATGATCACCGTTATCGTTACCGCTGCGCCGAAACACGACGCTGTTGGCTGGATTTGCATAAGTCCGCTTGCGTCGCGCCTTTCGACGATAACATCGCACAAGATGCGCGAAACGCCCAACGTCGATACAAATTTTTCTCGAAAATTCCCACGTATCGAAAGCCGCTGATGCCGTCCATTAACATAACGTCCAACTCGTCACGTGTCGCCACCTCGCGGGCAATCATTCGGCGTGGCGTCGTCGTTCGCGGCCGAAACAAAGGAGCGCATTAATTACGTCGTCCTCGACGTCGTCGAGATCCGTATCGCTGCGCGACGTCAGGTTCTTCTTGTCCGATGCCGATCGCGAGCCGACGATTAGCGCGTCGATTAGCTAACGACGTGGAAAATTGAACGCGACTTCGGACGCGAAATTGAATAATTACACGTCTCGCCGACGAACGACTAAATACACAAACACGCGAATCGCGCGAATTAGCATAACCGCCGAACATCAAACGGATTTGCGCGCGCGCACGAGAGACGAATTCAAAATTCAAAACTCGATGATTAACATTCTTCCGCGCCGTATTTCGTGGGCCATCTGAACGTCGGACTAATTAATTCGTAAATCAACGCGATAATTGCTTACGACAGAATTAATTAATTGCTCGCCTTCGAGAAACAAGCGCTTGAGACGAGCATAAACGGATCGATTCCACAAGTTGTAGAATATGTCTTTTTAAACAATCGTATGGTGCTTTTCAAAATATGAAAGTTTCATAATCATTCCCTATCAATCCCTACCAAATCTACTGTATGCAACCAAAACATCATCTTAAAACGGATGCCTCCAACACGCACTTTTCGATCAGCGATGTAGATTAGTTAATAATTCGTCGTAAGTGGGATTTAAGCGGCGGCAATCTCGGCGCAAACTTTAATTATAACTTCATATCGGCCTGGATGGAGCCGTATTGTGTACGGACGCAGATGATTAAGATGCGCTTGCGTCGCCGAAGATCACCGACAAAGTTTGACGTGTGCGGCGGAAAAGTTCCGAGCGCCGAAGTTGCAGACTCGCTCGGAATCGCGCGCTGGATAAAACTACACAATTAAACGTCTTGCGCGCGAGGAGCGGCGCAGAAATAGCTTGGCTGGAGCCGAAGTCGTCCCGAACGCTTTCTAACAATTTCGACAATTCGGGCAATAAAACGCGCGGAACTCGGTCGTCGTCTCGTGATGGAGATTTATCGGCCGCGCATGCGCCAACGCCTCTAAACCGCGATTTGGCGCAAAAACACTCGCTTCCGAGCGTCTTCCCTCGCAGCAGTAAATAAAAACGCGCAACTTCTCGACAGCAGTAATTCAATGCGAGCGCTATGAAGTTAAACCGCGACGGCGAAGAAATTACTTAACCGAGTTATGTCCTCCGATCCACGGACTCTCGCTTGTTAGTTGGTATTCCGGGCGCGCTTCCTTCGCGCATTTCTTTTTCTATCGAATTAGTTCGGGCCGCGTTCGGAATTCAGTCAGCGGATTTTCCGCTCGCCCCGACCGCGAATCATTTCACGCGCCATAGCTCTTTGTGCAACTGGGACGTAAAATGCAATAATGACCTGCTAGACGCGAAGTGACGTAGTAGCGGTGAAAAACAACAACAATAATTTAGTACATCGCTAGAGTAACGACTTGCAGATTACGTTCGTCCGAAAATAATGTAATATTCAGCTTGATGAGGGCAATTAGCCGAAAGAATCTCAGGTGTTATTGGGTGCCTTTGGCACGTCGCGCCCGCTGCGCGCCGCCGGCAATTATTTACTCGATTTTATTGCGCGATTTGACGGCGAGCCCGACGACCACGACGAAGAAGGAGAAGACAATCGCGGCGGCGCAATCGTCGTCGGCTAATAAACCACGGCGCGGCGCCCACGCGCGCGCGCCACGGCGACAGCGAACGACAAAACGTTTCTACAAATGTGCCCGCTTACATTACCACTACGAATCGTTAAAGCGGCACTAAATTACGACGCGCCGTTCTGGGCCGAAGCGAAGTTCGAAGAGCTATTCGCGCGTAGATGGCGCTTTTTTGCAGCGACCCCGCCGAGGAGACGGCGACACTTAACGAACCGAAAAGAGGTTGACGGGGCGGCGGAAGTGTCACCCCTCGCCGCGACGAGGCAAACAAACGGCGTTATTCGTTTGTGCCGCGCGTGCTCGGCATTACGACGAGATTTTTAAGCTTCGGCGCTAACTGATTGAGCTAATTGACCATTCTACAACGCCGTCATTTGCGAAAGGGATTAGAAGTGTGCATAGCGTGTTCTTAGAAATATGGAAATTTCTGTTCCCAAATCGATGGTTTGTTGTAAAATTGCATCTTTTCGTTTTTCCTTCAAAATCACCTTTCTCGTTCACATTATTTTATTAAATTTAAATTATATGTTTCTTAGATGCACGCCTCATTGTTTAAAACTGTGTGAAAAGGTTGTAGAGGATGTTGATAGATAGCATCACTAATGATACGTATGAATTGTGCTTTCTATAAACATGCCTTGATTTCATAGCAGCTAATTCGATTTTTAAGTTATGCGAATTTTTGGCTAAAATGCAAAGAGTCGTTTTTTGCTCATTTGTCAAATATTGAACGCAATGTTAATGTTCTTAAGCAATGGCTCAACTGATGATAGGTGAAATTGGTTAGTGCCATTTGAATCTACATTTAATTCTGCGTCGATTAAATTAGTTTAATTTGATTTAAATTTTTTGAAATTTTTTGAAAAAATGAGAAGAGGTACCTCTTCTCACATTTGCCAAAAATCGATTGCAATGTTAAATTAGCGGAACATCATCTCAACTTATATTAACACTAGACAGGATTGCTCAATAGCATTAGAATCTACGTTCAATTCTGCGTCATTTAAGCTGGTTTAATTGGAATTTTAATTATTTGCAATATGCAAAGAGATACATCTTTGCATAGCAATGTCTCGGAAGATAATAATTCCAATCGAATTTTGTCAAATAATTAAAAACAAATAAAGTCACAAACTGTAATATACTGGAGCAAGCCGTGCGTCTTATACGATATATCTTTGATGACCCAATGGAGACTTACGTTTGCATGCGCGGCGATGCGTGATGGCCTTGTTCTCGTCCCGGTAGTAGCCCTCTCGGCAGTAGTGGCAATGGCGGCCGGCGGTGTAATGGCGGCATTTGAGGCAGATGCCGCCCGACACTCGCCCGGACACTTTGTACACGTCCATGTCGAACTTGCACCGCCTGGCGTGCTGATTGCACTCGCACGCTGCGAACAAAAACGGAATCGACATCACACTTCGGCCACGGCGATAAATCTTCGTCGCGCGGCCGCCGCCACCCCCGACGCGACGCGCGCGCGGTTTAATCAATCAACAGCCCCCGCTCGTTCGACTGCATTGTTTCAGGCCGAATCCGAAATATTGATATCGGCCGCCGTCGGCGTCGGGCGCGAGTTGCTATCGCAACAATTTCTTTTTATTGCGCGACGTCAGCGACAGAGAGCGTCGGGGATGTTTGAACTGCGCGGCGCTGCGGGCGTGTGCGCAGCGCTGGCGTAATGAGGAAGAGGAGGCGGCGAGGCAGCCGCCCCGTCGCCCCGCGGCGCCGCTGTCAACCCCATTCGGCGCCGCTGTTTGCGCTCGACTCGTGCGCTCCTTATTTGCACCCTTGCGCGTTGCCGGAGAAGAGAACCGTAAATACCTCGTCGCTTGTTAGGCGCAGCGCACGTTATTTGAGGTTACGGCTTGTTGGGCCGTTTGGCGGTCGTAAATTCGACGCGCGACGCTTGTTAAACGTTACGGCCGCCGGAACTGGACCACGGCGCGGACGACGGATAAATGTTTAGATGAAAACGCCTGCGCGACTTTTCTTGCTCGCGCGCAGCGCCAACTCGACCGCAGATGGCGCCACGCAACGTCATCGCCATACGTCAGAGTGCGTGCATTCTCTTCTGTTTTCAAGTCCGAACGGCGCGCGGCTTTCGGACCAGAAGCGTCTCTCTGTGCGACGCGCATTGTTTATTGTGCTTTGTTTTAGTCCGCTTTTGTCGCGCGCCTCGCAGTCGGGGCGTAATTTACGATCGGCCGTTTCGAATTACGCCAATTATATCATATCGAATGTTTTATCATATCCCATGTCAGGCGTGCAACAATGCCATTGATGGCACAATATGCCTCATCGCGACACCTTCAAGTCATCTCGAACTAACTCGACTATACGTTTTCAAGTTCAAGTTGAGACAAGAAGTCTTACAATCAGTAAAATGTGAATAGTCAATAGCGAATTTCAAGTTGGGATTGAACGTATTAAACCAAATCACATGGATTAGTAGCTAAAACACTCCAGAACAAACAATCACTCCGAGAAATTTATTCGCTAAACATTTAATTCGGCAAGCTGAAATGTTTATCGAGCCGAATCGGTGAGAAATCGGCTAATTGTGAATCGGAGACGTCAACGCGATGCACTCGAATGCGTAATTAGTCACTTGGCGTTGTGCGTCTTTTCTTTGGGCGAACAATATGCCCAACATTAAGAAGGCGGACGCCCACAATTTTAATGTGCAACTCTGCGCAGTTTGCGATAGTACTAGTGAGAGGAAATTATTAGTCCAAAATTTAGGCGCAAACAAGGCAATCGCTCGTCGTTGGGTCAACAATTGGCGAGTCAAACTTGTGGAAGAGCATCGACGATTTTCGGAAAGCATTAGAACAGCTAATATGACGAAATGTGGGACAAAATACCGGCATGGTGTTGGCTCCAATAGCGTAGCTCCAAAAACGCCGCTGTAGTCCCATAATAAATACATGGGAGTAAAAAGAAAACGTAGATTTACCATCTATGCAAATCTTTACTGCGCGATATTCTAGCAACATTGCATAGAGTAGTTACTAAACTTTCGATTAGCACTAGTCACATCAAAAATTATTCGTCGTGGCTATATCAAAATTGACTGAGAAGTCAACCTTGCACGCCCATATAAAATACACATACATTTACAATTATGAGATTTACAAAAAATCATTTGCATAAGTGGTAAATCTACGTTTTCTTTTTACTCCCATGTATTTCTTATGGAACTACTGCGGCGTTTTTGGAGCTACGCTTTTGGAGCCAACTTGAAGCCGGTGGACAAAATGAATGTGGAAAATTGCACAAAATTGATGGCTTTCGCACAAACATTTCACTCCTGCAGTTCTTAACATCGACAACATTCAGTTGTGATAATATTTAGGGCCCATTGGTGTTTTTTTGTTATTATACAGTCAGTCCATATCACATATTCCCAATTCCATGTTCGCAATTTAATTTAGTTTACATAGTCTCAACTTGCGATCGTGCATCAATTCGAATTCGACAAATCTGAATGTAAAAGTTGAAACGTAACGGCGATGAAAACACGTTCAGCGCCCGCGGCGCGGCGCGGCGCGGCGCGCACTTTTTGCTCCGCTTTGCGCTTGCTCTCGCAGGAAGATTTATCCGCGACGGCGGCGCGCGATTAGTATTTATATCATTGATGAAAAGCGCAAAACCAACCGCGCGCTGTATTTGCGCAACGCAAATTGCGCTTCGTCGCATCAATCCGATCGGAGCGCGTCGTCCACCTCTTCGCCGGCATTAGCATGCAAACGACGACAAAACAAACGACGCGCGCGACGCACTCGAGCGCCCCGCCCACTCTTTCGTCCTGCGCTCGCGCGCGCGCGCGGCTATCATTATTATTATGATTATTATTGGGATTACGTCGAGCCATTAAAGCGGCGTCCCATATTTTACGAGTTCGAAGATCCTGTTCGGCGAGCGTCGCGCCGGACTTTTCTTCGTCGTTCGTCCGGTGCGCGCGTGTGGTCTTCGTCGAGGCGTCCGTCGTCGCGCGAATGAGAAAGCCGAAGAGGCGGCGGCGGCGCGCAACGCGAAACACGCCTTCTTCGTAATTACGCATTCCGCCGGACGAAGAAAAGCGGAGCGGCCAACCTGGCGCCCTCTCTGGCCGGAGAGCGACGGAGAGTCGCGAGCCGCGATCGTGCGTAGCGCAGATATGCCGGTTACGCAACGCACTCGATTAATCTTCGTCGGCGTAGCGCGTTTCGGCGCCCCCGAATCGATCTATCGCACGCCCCGATTGTGTTTTTATGATGAACTGCTTCTTGCGCGCGCGCGCCTTATAAATGCAAACGGCTGGAATGTAAACACGGCCATGGATTATGCATTCGCTCCTCGTGCCGCCGGACCGCATCGCGATGATAATGAAAGTCAAACGTTCATTGATCAAAATAGTGCGGGCAAACGTTCGCGCGGTTCGCCTCTGGGCGGGGCGCAAATTGTTTATTGCTATTGGGTTATAATGCATTAATTGTATCGACCGACACAATTTGTTGCCTTCATTTATTTATTTACGTATATTCGAATTTGAAGCTGATTTTGAATTTATAGTTGATTTTAGTAATTTTTTTGTTGAATTCTGGAGATTAAAATTTCTAAATATATTTCTGATCATAAAATTGTCTGATATAAACGTCATGTTTATGTTAAAAATGATAAAAATTTAGTTGCTATAAATATTAATACAATAATTTAGCAATTATTAATAATTATTAGTTTAAATATACATTTGAATTTTCCGCCATAATAAACAGCAGCGCGCTAAGCGGCATCAACCGGAACCAAATTAACCTGAACTGGCTGGAGAGTCTGTGCTAAGTATAGTTGTCTATGACCGCAATGTGAACGTTAGGAGTTTCAAGTTCGACAGTTGAACCGGTTCATCGAAGTCGCGTTGGAGAGGTCGACGGCAACGATGGCGACGCATGCGCACTACTGACATCGGCCCTTTTCGGCACTCCGTCGGACATGTTCGGAGAAACATCGCAGAAGAATTCGCAATTAGCTCGAGTTACTGGCGTGGGAACTTGAACGTAACGCAAATCGCGTTGCGTCGCGCTCGAGAACCATCATCGTTTATGTCGCCCGGTAAGGTGCTCGAGACAAATTTGTTAAATCATTGGCATCAGTCGGCGGCGCGGCGTCTGGCCCGAGGTTGCGACGCGCCGTTTTCCTGCAAGCGTGCGGCCGGCGAATTCCGGGGCGAAAACCACTCGAATGCCGAGAAACAACACTGAATATCCGTTTGTTTTATCGCGGCGCGCAACGGAACGTTCGTTCGCTCCTCTTCGTCGGCGTGCTGGCGCTCCCCCCCGGGGCGATCCTAATTAACCCCTGCGGGGTCAAATCAAACTGCGCCGAGTCGGCGTGTAACGACGGCGCGATTTCTCTTCTTGTTATTTTTTACTATCATCGTTTCGCCATCCGTCCGACTCGAGGGGAGTCGGATAGGAATACGTCGGATGTCGCACTTCTTCGCTTCGTCGTCGACGCGTCCGACGCGAAAGCGATGGCCCGCCGATTAGGCGATTGGAAGCGGAACGTGGGTCGGAAATTGTTCGACACTGCGCTTTGCATTTAGATGGGTTCGCGTTTCGCCCGCGATAAATCGCAACTTCCTGATTATCGCGCACACCGTAAAATCCTTATTCGACGTTTATGTTTATTGCGGCGAGCGCGCGCCCTTTTTTCCGTTTCATTAGTTTAACAACTTTCTTGACGCCGCGACAGCCGATCGGCGGAAAATCGCCGATAACGATTGATTCGCTCGCACTTGCACAAGATTTCTGCTCGACGTTCGGCAAAAACATGCGACATTGTCTCTCCATGGATGAACGTTTCACTTTGATTTGCTAAGATTTCAGATTGTTTTCTTGATTTTGACGCGTTTATTTGTACTTTTCTCGCCATCAGCTGCATTAGTTTGGAGTAGAGATATCGAAAATATATCGATATTTCATTTTTCA
>JAODGE020023782.1:0-49847 GCA_027574965.2 Ecitophya simulans
CCCGAACCTCGCCCCACGCCCAGCCCAGGGAGGCCCCTCAGAGCGCAGCCGAGGGACGCCTCGCCCACACACGAGCCGCACCCTCACGCCGACGCCAACCCAGAGACCCTACCCACACAAGGAAGGCGACTCGGCGCAGCTGCCAACCTGGAGGGGCAACGCGGCCAGCCAAATGGCAGGGCAGACTGTGCGTGCAGGAAGCCCGCCTCTACAGATTCATGTCACCAACTACGCACGCTGGCGCTACAGAGAAAGAGTGCGCAAACAGAGAGGCAGGTGAAAGAGTCGCTATTGAGTCAAGTGCACAAGAAATAGGCAGAGTGCAGCCCCACCACTTGCATACATCCTGCTGCCATCGTAGCGGACATGGTAGAAGAAAACCCATATATGTGGAAGAATGGAAGGACAGACATCACCGTGTTGTCGGTGGTTCCACCGAAAGGTCTCGACTGCAAAAGGTTAGCAGTAATGCAGCAGTTTGTGAGTTGCACACCTTTTGGGGCCCCTGCCGTTCCAGAAGAAAATGGTAAAAACACTACGTCCTCCGGCTTCGCCTCGTACACCGCTGTGTAGTTGGACAGAGGCGCAGCAACACCATCCATTGGAATTACGCCCTCCATGAATAGCATAAGGACCTCCGTCCTGGCCTGCGCCTTCACCATCTCCGCAGTTCCCTCAATAGTCTGCCAGAACATGTGGGATCCAATAATCGCCTTTGCTCGCGACGTTTCCATCTGCAGAGCCTGCATCCCAGGGAACACAACTGCACTGACAGCCGTCACCACCGCGCCAAGCTCCATGATACCGTATGCAATAGCAGGGCACAGAATATCGTTGAACAGTGAAACGCAAGCACAGCCGCTCTTGCGCACGCCGCGGTTGTGGTAGAGGACGCAGGCCACATTGTATGTCAGCGCGCGCAGCTCCGGATAAGTGGGCTCCTGCTTTGCCCCCGCCTGGATCAGTGCGGCCTTCGTCTGGTCAGCCACCGCCCACCTACAAAACACGTGGCCGCACAGGCTGTTGTAGCTTTGAAGCTCGCCAATGATGGATGGGCACAGCGATGTGTTGATACGCTGCGGCTGTTTGCCCGGGACGCCGGCGCCCATGAGCTCCATTCTAGAGGCAGGCCCCCCTGCCCCGGTGGGTCGAGCCAGGCAGACCCGCGTGGCGGCAGCGAGGAATCGCACTGGGCGTATGCGGAACATGAAAATTGTTATTTGCTGTTTACCTGATTTAGTTTTTAGAGATACGTTTTTATTATTTTAGTTTTAGTGGGTTTGGTGCACGTGGGTGTGAAATGGAATGGTGATGTGTTTTTGTACCTTTAAGTGGTTCATTTCCGAATTGATGTTGGGTATTCATGGAAGTCTTGAACGTCTGTTTCCCTTTATCGTTTGTTTGCATATGTGGATGAAATGGGAATGTGTGGAAAATTGATGATTTTTACTTGATTGTTTGCGCACCGATGCTTGTATTTATTGTGACGTGTTGAAGGTTGGGTGTGGAAATTTAAACTGAAAAGTATTATTGTTGTGATCTGTGTGTGAGGTTCTGGGGTGATCTGGTTGTTTGTAAATTGTACTTCATGGAAGTAATTTTGTTTATAAGTTTTGTAGAGAAGGGAGAAAGTATATGCATGTTAGTTGCAATAATGAGACCATATTATTGAGTTTTTTAGTGTTAAATTGCTTCTGTATCGAAATTATTGATGCCATTTGAAAGTTCAGGACAATGGCAGTTGCGTTTTTGATTGCCTCCGTTATGATAATTGCCATTTCGGTTGCGAAGGTAAGAATGCGCCACCCAGCGTTATGCTTTGTTTGTGCTGGTCGTGATTCTGGTGGTTGGGGCCGGGCGGTGGCGCGGGGCCGAGGGCCGGGAGGGGGGGGTTGCTTTTCCGGGGAGAAAGGCAAGCCAGGCGTGGGGCAGTGGGGCAAAGCCAGCCAGGGGCAAGGGGGGGGCACCCCATTTTGTGTGCTTGTGGGCCCGAAGAATTCACAAGTATGCAATTATTAACTGGTGTGCCACAGATTTGTACGAGTGTGAGTGTATGGGGACGTGCGTGCGGGATGGTCGACTCCCTGATAGGGGAAATGGGAGTAATATATACCTTTACGGCGGAGCATATATATATATTGTAATGGGAGTGCTGCGCAGGGATTAGTGTGAGAACCATTGGAGAAATTATAGTAATTAATAGTATCAGAAGCTTCCCCAGGGGGAAGAGGGAGCCGAGACCCGCCTCATTCTCTCTAATTCCATCTTTCGGATGTTGCGACGCTGCACGTTACCCGATGCGGTCTTCGGGATGTCGTCAACGAAACATACCCCGCCCCTTAGGTGCTTGTGTACTGGAAGGGCGGCTTCAACGTGGTGTATCAGCTTCTTCTCTAGGCGCTGCAATTCTTCTGCCTGTGCATCTTCTGACAAGTCTGCTGGTATCGCATCTGGCGCAAGCTTCACTAATGCGCGTGGGTGCTCGAAGCTGGTGTCACGTGCGTCGGGAACGCCGATGACCACACACTCTGCGATTTCAGGGCACTGCGCGAGGACTTTCTCCACCTGCGCGGGAGAGATGTAGTAGCCCTTGTACTTGATAAGCTCACGTAGGCGATCGGTCATGCACAAGTGCCCCGTTTCGTTGTTGACATAGCCAATGTCGCCGGTGCGGTACCACTGATCTTGTAAGACCATGCGTGACACGAGTGGGTTGACAAAGCCAACCATTCGTTGAGGCCCACGCAGCCATATTTCGCCCTCACCACCTTCGTCAACATCAATACCGCTGGACACATCGGCGCTAGACTGCTGGCTCTCATCCACGCTCACAACCCGCATCTCCGTGTCTGCAACGAGAGCGCCCACGACGCTGGTGTTCTGGTACCGCTTTTTACGTATCACTGGCGCTTCTGACGATCCGCTGTCCGCGCCGTCGTTCCCGTTGCCCACGTTGCCGTTTGCGGTGATGAGGGGCGTGCTGAGCGCGAGGGACGACATCTCGGTCATGCTGTAGACTTGTCCAATGCTCGCATTTGGGAAAGTTTCACACAGGGCTGCCCATAGTTGCGGCGACAGAGGGGCGCCAGTGCTGCGGATCAGTCGGAGTGACGAGCATGATGCCTGGTGTTCGGGAGCGGCGGCCTTTATTTGTCGGATAAGAGGTGTCACAATGGGTGGGGCGAGGACGGCCGATGTGCAACCGTACATTGTGATAGCACTCACGTACGCGCGGGCGCTAAATGCAGACAGCACAACCAACGTCCCGCCAGCGGCCAGCGTGGAGGTCATGCTAAGCATGAAGCCAGCCATGTGCGAGAAGGGCAGCAGTCCAAGGTGCACATCTGCGGATGTCATCTGAAAGTCGTGGATGGTCTGCAGGGCGTTACTAATGAGATTGATGTTGGAGAGCTTTACGCCGCGAGGTAGCCCTGATGTACCTGCAGAAAAGGGAATGAGCACTGTGTCGTTGCGCTGGGCGTCCCGTGTGAGGTGCAGATAGTACGGTGTCTCCTCCACCTTTTGGGAGATGATGGTCTCTTCCAGCATGATCTTAACTTGCACCTCTGTCCTCTTGCGCAGAATTTGGGCGGCTTTCTGTACGACACAGTGACCTGACCTGCTGGTTACTACCACCTTGGCCCCGCACGCCTCCAGATGGTCCGCGAGTAGCTCCGAGGTGATGTTCATCTTCGAGGTGGACACCACCGCCGCAATGCACATCGCCCCGTACACGATTGGGGCGTAGTTGATAGTGTTGGGCATGCAAAGGAGGACGGTATCGCCCTTCCGGACCCCACAGAAGTTGTACAGGCTGCTTTTTACCTGCCGAGTACGTTTCAGCAGCTCCTCGTAGGTGATTTGCTCGCCAGTCTCCACCTGTGTTGCGCACACCTTCTGCGGGTCCTGCGCTTGCCACCGCTCCAACATGAACTCGGCCACCGAATCGTACATGCGCACCTGTGGCAGCAGTGTAGGCTGCCGCGACTGGTACACCCGCATTGGCGTGGTAACGCGGTTGTCTGGGTTCTTCTGGTAGGATACCATGTGCACAAAGGACTTCGGCTTCGGTGGTGCGTCCACTGCGACATAGACTGGCGCCGGGATCTCCGTTGCAAGGCTGGGGACATCCTCTGCACGTGGGGGCGCCGCGTACCTCAGCCCGCTGGTGGTGAAGTGGGCTCGCTGCTGCGTGAGTGGGGCAGATCGATAGGGGCGTTCGGCTAGTGCCGCCACCGCGCTACCCCTGAGCCGGAGGGGGATCATTAAATTTGTCAGAGTGCGAGCGTGCTGCTGACGTGTTGGCTGAATACGAATTGGCGTGATTTGTGGAGAGATGCGTATGTGCGTGTGCGTCAGCGAGGAGGCTCACAGGTTTCTACCTCCCTTCCGTTTCTCACATGCGTGCATAGAGGGTGAGGTGAGAGAGACATGCAAGTAGTAATAGGGCTTGAGGTTGGATGGAGCCATCACAGCTCATTGATCACATAACAAAAAGATACAGGCAACACGTCAAGTGGCGTACAGTAGGGGAATGGGGGGACGGAAATCAAAGCGAAAAGGGAAATACACACACAAATCAGCTCAAGCAGTAACTACAATTGACCACACGTCGATCAGCAGGGTATATCCACAACAGCAGCAAGCGCGCCAGAAAACAATGGCTGAGAAGACAACATAATGTATAAACGAACAGAAGATGAAAAAAAAGCAGCAGTTGAAATCGTTACAGCACCCCTCCTCCCCCCTTTCTATTTCCTCTTTGTAGTGTAGCGGCTCCACGCCACTCCCATCTCCCACCCACCCCTCCTTAGTGGCGGGTGGGTAAAAAATAAATTCAAAGGTGAAGTAGGGGATGGGGAGTGAGGGTCGCGGGATGTGAAAATTAGCAGACAGACCATCACCTTGTGTCTACCTGCAACCAATACTCCCGCTTCATTGATTATCCAAACCAGACCCATCTCCATTCGAGTCTACGCTCTGAATGGAGGCATGCTCAGCAACGCCATCGGCGGCCGCCTGCGCCATCGTCTCGTTGACGTTCTCCACGTCTGTGTCGCCGCCTTGTGTCACCGGGGATGCGGGGATGAGGGCTGCTAGGTGGCCGTTTAAGTAGCCACGCGCTGCGTGATAACCTGCCCTCATGGCATATACTCCCATGTTGCGTAGAGTGGTGGCGGTGTGCTTCCCTACCTCGAGGACCCGCTGCGCGCTATACCCAGGGACACCCGCCACGTAATCAGCGGACTGCTCCATGAAGGCTTGTGATAAGAGCTCGATTTGTTTTCGAAGGGCATCGGGCTTGTTCATCGCCGTGGCGAAACAGCGCAACTCCTCCTCTGAGAGAACGTGGAAGTAGTAGTACCCGTCGTCAAGGATCGACCGGTTCGCGTTCTTCAGCCGGCGCATGGTCTCGCTTCGACGGGCGCGTAGGCATGTTGTGTAACACGGGCCGCAGATGCGAAGGGTGTCGAAAGACTTGGATGGGGCGCTGGCCGCGCACGTGGAGGTCCCAGAGGGGAGCGGGTGGCTGTGCAGGCGTTCCTCCTCGTCGTGCACCGTGGCAGGGTCATTCACATCGGTGGTGGCAGCAGCGGCTCCCTCTTCCGCCCCCCCGTTTGCGCGGCTTCTGTGTACCCAGCTCGTTCCTGTTGATGGAGAGCTGACTGGGTATGTGTGAGTGTCATGGTGTTCCTCAGGCAGATCTCCCGTGTCGCCCCCTGTCATCCGCATCGCGTACTCCGTCCTGATGGTCACCCGGCCGGACCAAGGGGCCCCGCCGCTCCCGTCGACTCCAGGGCCGCCGTCGAGGCAGCGCGGGACGTAGGAGGTGTCCTGCTTTTTCCCAAAGTAGCGACTGCACGCTGCGCAGCACAGTCGCCCGCAGCGGCGGCAGTGGTGCCGGCGCCTCAGCGTCGTGAATGCGCGCCCGCAGCGGTGACACCCTACACGCGCCTCGTCGCTCTCCCACTTCTCGTGAAGCTTAGCATGCTGACAAAGGAAGGCATCCACGCGGTGGAGGAGCTGCCCTCGCCGGTCATAGCACAGCGCCACCTGCATCCCCAGCGCCGCCATCTCACTTTGCTCAGCCGCTGTCAGTGGGCCATCTGCACTCTCGCGGTCATCCTCCTTCGGCCCCCCTCCCGCGGCGCCGCTCCCAGGGGTTCCGCGGGTAATGAGGGAGGAGTTGATGCCGGTGTGTGCGTCGTGCGACGGGGCGAGGCAGGGCCGCCGCCCCAGCTCCTCCGTCGCCTGCATAAAGTCCCACATGGTGTGCTGAAATAGCTCCTCCTCCTCATCGGCTGTGTCGTCGTCCGGAGCCTCCACGCCAGCCGCCCCCGCCGCCGGGAGGGAACGCTGCAGCTGCATGTGAGTGCTACTCTTCCATGAGCTCCCGGTCGACGACGCTGGAGACGATTGCGCGATGGGGTTTGACGCCAAGTCAGCAGTCATGTGTGCGATGGATGGAGGAAGTGCCAGCGCATGTGGGACTGCCACTACCCCATCAGTCACGCCCGCAGGGGGCACGACGGCAGTGACCGCGGGGCTGGGGAGCCCATTCTGGGAGTACCGTGCAGCCCTCCGGCGTAGGTAGCGCAACCGCGGCCCGTACGTGTCGATCATATTCTTCACCTCAACCATTGAGCTGTGCAGTCCTTCCATCCCCGGTAGTACTTGAACCACAACATCCTCGCCCTCGAGTTCAACGTACACAGGGGAGTCGGGCTCATGACCGTCGTCCCCCGCGACCTCACAGGCGAGTGGGCACGAGGGAGCGGACGGCTGCACCCGCCACACTCTCGGGATCACCGGCGGTGCAGCAGCAGTGAGCAAAGGAAATGTCGCGGTCGCTCCTAGCCTTGGCGTGACCCCTAACGATGTGGTTCTGGAGGGATTGGTGACACAGGCGCTGCTGCTGTGGTGGCACAGCGCATCTTCTGTGGCGGAGGAGTGCGTCGTGTCGTGGTGGTGCTCAATCCATGGAGCTGAGAACAGGGGAGTGGACATAATAAAATGTGAGTGTGCTTGTGTGTGCGTGTGCAGTGTATCTGTCTACTGCAGGCCGTACAGGGGGGTGGAGAGGGAGGGAGATTGTGTTGGAATCCCCTGGAGCAAAAAAAAATGAGTTCTTACTTCAGCAAACGTGCGAGGCACAGAATAGTTCCCTTCCCTTTTTCTATACAAACGGAAAGGCACACGTGGATACACTGCAATGCAAATTCCAACGTCGTACAGAATCACTTCTTTACCACTCAAGCATATATATATATATATATATATATATATGTATAGATATAGATATATGATTGTTCAGAAGCGTATAACTAGCAATTCTCCCCAAAAAGCGAACGATCAAGTGGATGTACAGGAAGAGAGAGTGATTGAAACAGACGAGGGGGAGATGAGTATACGGCTTTGAGAACCTACTTCCCCTGTACGCGTGTATTGTGGGGAGAAGAAGTATGGAGCAAAGCACAGCGAACCCTCAGTGTCCGTGCCGGCCTCTCCTCTGCTGTGCCCATATATCACGACACGGCAGGTGAAGTGTTGTAAAGGGAAAACAATGAAACCGATAGAGAGAGATGGACTGGTAGTGGGGAGAAGGGGGGAGGGCAGAGACGAGAAAAAAATTTTATTACTCGTAAAGGAACGCCAGAGCGAGTACGACCGAAGATGTAGTGAGCGTCATGGTACGAGATCAGTACATGATGGGCACATTTGGTGGCCTCAATTAAGAGAGCATATATATACACACACACACACGATAACATAGCTATCTAAAGAAATAGGTCGATAAATACGCATGTAGAGAGGGAGAGCCGTTCATCCGTCAACGCACTACCCCTCCCCACCTTCGCGTTTCCATTTCTCCTAGAGATCTCCAAAAGGAACTGGCGCAGGGGTGCTGTGGGTTACCTTTGCCAACAAATCCGCCCGTGTTAGCTGTGGGTTGCCGGTGTGCAGCCGCATTTCACCCACCGCGTGCTCCAAGCTCTCCCTCACAATGTGCACGCTGAGAATATCAATACGGTACACCACCGATTCCATCGGCTGCACCGCCTGGTACCCAACCCTTCCATACGCCAACTCTGGCGGACACACTACTTCCCACTTATCCCCGGCACACATGAATGACAGAACCTGCTGCAGACACGGAACAGAATCGCCCACTGTCATCGAATTCGGCACGCCAGTACTATAGGTGTTTGTGTATCGCACACCATTCCCTTTGAGTGCGATGATGTGGACCTCCAGCCGGCTCCGTTTGGTAGCACACTGGATCCTGCTCAGCACCCATGGATCTGTGTCCAGCGTATGTATTCTTCGATTGTACTCCGCGAAGCCCCACACTTGTTGGAATGCTTCACTCCTTTCGAGTGGGACTTTACGGGTTAGCGGCCGAAAATACGCACGCGCCCCGTTTAGTTGCGTGAAAGTCGGATCCAGTGCCACCGACTGAAGAAGTTGGTTAGTTCTTGCAGTGTTCGTCGCTACTTGGAGTTCTTCATAGGCCTTCATGCTCAGAGGCTCAGCACTTCCGTAGAGGTAGGATCCCACCTGCTTCCACTGCTTCTGGACTACGAGTGGCAGGTAAGAGAGCATCGGCCAGTAGAGTGCGAACAAGCACGTGCAGCCGATCAAGAGCACCACTAAGATGACAGTGCTGCACTGCGACCAGTCACGCTGCTGATGCTGAGGGGGTGCGAGCCTGGGCTCACTAGCAGTGGTCGGGGGATCGCGGGCGGGGTCAGCGCCACGGTGCCGCTTTCGTAAACCCTCTCTAAAATGGCCGGGCAACTCCGGCGAAGCGGCATTTGACTCCATAAGTAGTTATAACCGCTGTTTCTACGATAGAATACGCTCCAGACGCAATGGCCTCCACTTGTAAGAGGAGAGAGGGAGTGCGATAAAAGCGAGACAGCAACAACAGCGACAGAACAAAGATGAGCGCATGTAAGTACATAGGAGGTCTGCCGAGATGGGCACGGTGCCCAAAAGGAAAAGACAGACAGTTAACGAGCACACCGGAAGCGATGCACATACGACAGTGGGGATGAACGAATTTGTATTGATTGTCGCCAGCAAATAAGTACTCTCTCTCCACTGTCTCTTTCTCTTTCTATATACACTCTCCTCTGCGCAGCGCCGTTCACTTAACAAGACTTCGCTGGCTGGTTATTCACAGGAGAAGGATCGATGGAAAAGAGAGAGTAAGAAAAAACAGATATGGATCTATATATTCAGTGACGCTTTCTTCTTTTTTAATTTCGTACATTCACACGCACACATACCCGCAGCAGGAAGGACAAGCCCACCACGCACATGTAGCCATTCTCCCTTCTCAGTTACTTTCTCTCCTTGTCAGCTGCTGGAAGACCTGCGGGATTGAAGCCCTCTTGACGGCAGGGCATGCACTCAGACGGACACCTTATGCAAATCAATGGAAAGAAACAAGACATATGTGCGCGTGCATGTGGACTGCTAACTACATTCGGAGTCTTTAGGAAAACACACCACCCATCTAATGTGTACAGTACTCATCATAGCAGGTTCTTGCTCGTAGCACCAAATTATATAGCATCAAAAAGGGAGGGTTTCGCTGCATGCGCGCTCGTACCGGCACACACACACACTCACTCACACACACAGACGTGCGCTACACGGCACTTCACCCTCTCGCTGCCATATCATTAGTGTCTTTCGCATTCCCCCTTTTCAAAGGATAAAAAAAAGTGGCGGAGTGGAGGAGGAGTGCCTTAAAATGTCTTTCAAGTTCTTTTTCTCTCGCTCTCGTAAATGCCTCCCTGTTCACTCACGGAGCACATGCGTCACAGTACAATCCGTAAAAGAAAGTTTGCACAGGCATGGAGTGCAAGCGAGCTGACAAGCAGAGCTATTACTCAGTTGTCTCTCCCCCTCCCTTCACCGCACAGACACACCCGTAGTCACATGCATACGCTCCGGTTGACCCGGTGCGATGCTCTCCAGCACCAGGCGACGGAGGTGACACTAACGTCATCGGAGACAACAGATGTCGTGGTTATGATATACACGTATACTTGTGTTTGCATGTGTAACTTTGCTGGTGCTCACTGGCAGACAAAGAACCCCGCAGTAGAAATCCCGAAAAGGCGATTCCCCCCTCTTCTTCCCATCGGCACACTGAACTGGACTACGACATTGTGGACAATGCAAAGGAGGAAGGGGGGGAAGGTTAGAAAGAGTGAGAGACGGATAGTTAAGCTTAGGATTGCTCTTTTTCTTTTTTCTCCCTTTCTCTCTCTGTTGTGAGTTATATGCACTCCTTCAGAGAGAGAGAGAAAAGAATACACGTAAAGAAGAAGAAGCTCAGTGGGTTTTTTTAGCACAAAGATGAGTAATAGTGGCAAGGGGAAAGTTACCACATTCACACAGGCACTGGGCCCACCGGTAGAATGACAAACCAGATAGAGCAGCCTTACCGTTGTATGTGTGACTTCTGCTCCCTTGTACTTGATTTACCTATTTATTCATCTCCCCCATCTCAACTCATCCCTTCCTAAGATGTAAATATATATGAACTTAAGAAACCCTGCAACGCTGTCCCTCCACTTGGAGGGGAGGAGGAGAGGGGGTGCCCCTCCTTATAGATCTTCGTAGTTGATCTTTTCGCTCTTTGGGGGGACCGGGGTCTTTAGGTGCTTGGCCAGGAATGGGTCGATCTCAATGCTTGTTTTGCCACTGGCATCAAGACATTTGAGTAGCTCAATATCGAAGATGAGATTGGAGAAGGGTGGAATATTAGAGCCGTTCCCCTCCTCGCCGTATGCGAGAGAGTATGGAATACAAACTTCCCAGCGATCGCCCTCGCGCATCAGCTCCATGATGCCTTGAAGTGGCGCCAGCATCTGGGAGGGCTTACGGCGAACCGGATATGGGTTTGTCCGTGTCTCGGAGAAGACGGCATGGAAGCGGAACCTACCAGTGTAGTGCCACTCGCAGACATCGTCTGCGGCGGGGGCGACATCGCCGTGGCCACGCTTAATCACCGACACGAGCACGCCGGAGGGCAGTGTGCTCATGTTGGGAAGCTTGGCGGTGTACGCAATATAGTTTTCGGCGGAGTAACGACGCACACGCGCCATCTCGGTCTCCCAGTAGCTGGCTTCTGTGACCACCACAAAGACACTCAACACCAAGGCAGCAAGGAGGATTGGGACCCTACGCATGGCTATCGGTGGTCCTTATTATGCGAAATTGCGGAGAAGGTCAAATAAAGCCAAGACAGGCAGCGACAATCTCAGGTTGAGAGGGCTACGGGAAAAATATTCGAGAACCTAGAACTCTGTGAAATCAAATACTGTTTGGAAAAATATAGAGTGGGAAGAAAGGGGTTAGGGGAGAGGGCGTTATTCAGAACGTCACGCAGGCAGTCAGTGGGCAGGTATTCCTTTCCATCACTAAAATAATGTACAATGCTATTTTTTACAAATATGATACCGCTTGCATAGCGGAGAGAGGGAAATTAGTGGCTTTTTTTTCTGAGGGACACGCTGTCATTTGTATGTGCGTGTGTCAAGCAGCAGATTCAAATATATCTGCATTCTGTATATATACCAACGAAGAAAGATAGTTGCATTACATCAATGGTGCGCATACTCACACATACACACACACACACGAAAAGCGATGGGCTCGGGGGGACGAAGCGGAATCCCTGACCTTCGTACTTGGCCCCCTTTTTACATGCCAAGGGACTCCTACGCAGTCTCTCCTCCGCCAGGGTGGGTCGGGAAACAAACTAGTAGTTGGGCAAAGCTGCCCGCTTGGCTTCCTGTGAGATCAACAACGCCTCCACGCACACCTCCTTCTCCTCGTACTCATTGTCGATGCGCCATATCATGATGTAGAGGTCGCCAATCGCCATGTACACAAAGTGCTCTCCATCGTGTCCCACAAGGGAGCCGAACGAGTGACCTACAATACAGTGCCAGCGGGTGCCGTACTTGGCGTCCAACTCCTTCTTGACATACTGTGCAATTGCTGTTTGCTCTCTCAGTTTGAGGGCCCCCAAGGCATGGGACACGCAGTCGACGCAATCCTGCTGGATATCCCACGACATGGCTGATTCCTTGATCACCACCTCCGTGCCCGCCATTGCCACACAGCTGGGTCTATTGCGTCTGATAGTGTGGCCTCTACGACGATGTGGAGGAGGGGGGAAGGGAGGGTCCGTATACCCACGCACGACGCAAGTGGGACGGGTGGATGAGTGAATGCCTGCGGGTACCTATGGCTGCTGCGCTGACCAGTATGGACCGGGAGAGCGAGTACACACACATATATATAATCAGGAGTAATACATCAAAGAGGATATAGGGCGAGAGAGAGAGACGGTGGCAAATGCAGCAAGGAGAATCAGTATGATAGGGAGGGACGTGTAACAGCACAGGTCATACGAGTAATGCAGCAATCATTCCACTATGACGATGGGGTGAGGGTATGAACTTAATTCTGATGTGATAAGTAATTTCGCTGGTTATGTTACACGACCCACAGCTATAAAGAAGAACAACAAAAAAAGGTATAAGATATCATCGAATACACAAGCAACATAAAGGGACCATTATCACTTATCGAGCGTTTTAATGTCCACCTGTGACGCAAGGAAGTCCCCGGCTCCGTGGATGTGCAGAAGCACTTGCGCCCCCTGGTGTGGCAGCAGTGGCACCCGTAGTTTCATTCCATTGATCATAGAGGCATGCGCCACCACATCCTCATCTTCCGCGATGGATATGGCTCCCATGTCGTCGCCCTCGTCGCCATTCCTCACGGTAACACCGCTTCTCACACGACTGAGAGCGCTTTGCGAACACAGTAGTCCAGTATCTAGCATGTATGCGGTGGGAGCAGCGGCGGCGTCTGGGGGCTGATTAGGTGCCCCACCGTTCTCCCTCAGCCTCTTGCGAGACTCCTCACTACTGAGCCCCGCTATCATCTCATCGCCTTTTTCACCATCACCGGCGACAGCGCGCCAGCTCCTTGCGAGCTCCCGTGCACTGGCCTGCAGAGGGCGCCAAGAGGCTTGGCTAATTGCGTGCGTCGTGGCGTGGAGTGAGTGCGTGATGCGGTCCTCCAGCTCTTGAGGCCACAGATACCGCTGTACCTCTGCCGCATACCATGCCACACTCGGGCCGTGCGCGCCACCAGACGTCTCCCCTCCTCCGGAGTCCTCTTCGTTCGGAAGTGAGACAGTCTCAAACTCTAAGGGTCGCCGGGGACGATTCTCCGCTTCGGTGCCGTTGAGGCCGCGACTGATAGACTGCAACGTCTGCAAGGACTCTTCACGGAGACCTTCGTGAACCTTGAGGAGTCCAGCCACTGTGAAGTCCAGAAAAACAATCGCCGATTCATTGCCCGGACTCTGAGCACCACCACTGCCGCCGTGGCTATTTTCGTTCGCCCCGTTGGAGTTTATGACGGATGGTGGCGGGGCGGACAGGGAGCGGTCGGGAGGAGTACGACTACTGCCAGTGGCGCGTGTGGCGGTTTTGAGAAACTCCACCACAAGCGCCCGCTTCCGATCCAGCGCTGCCAATGTGGTTTTCTTTGCGTCATTGAGCACTCGCAGACGCTCCTGCCAGTTGTCGAGCGAAACAGGTCGGTCCGACAACACGAGTCCCACCTCGCCTTCTTCCCCCACGTCAGTGGAAATCGACGCAGCGTCTGTCCTCTGCATCATCTGCTTTATCATTTCCTCAATATAGGCTTTGCGCGCCGCCAGGAACTCCGTCTCACGTCGAATCTCTAACTCCACAGCGCTCAGTGCAAATCTCAGCGCGGCCGGGGAGTGGGCTGCTCTCCGCAGCCACTCAGGGATCGCGGCGTCCGCGCCATCTTCCGTCTGCAGGTTTCCCATCTGTGCGCCTCGTGCGAGGGTGACGGTGACCGGGGATGCTTGAACTACAGTCTCTGTATCATGGCCACTACGGGAGGGGCTGCGTGGCTGGACATGGGGGAGGTGGGACGGCACATAGGGGGGCCCACCAGAGTGGCCACCCCGCGGCTGCAAGTAGGCCCCACAGAGCTCCGCCTGCTGCTGCAGTCGCCCCAAGGCCTTCCCAGCCCGTGTGACGATCACCTTCTGCTCCCATTTGACATGGGGCGCTGGCGCTGCGGTTGGGCACGAGTGGTGATGCGGGCTGCTGCTACTGCTCGCCTGGAGGCTTGTCACTACGGCCTTGTAGGCCGAAGGCTCCGCCGCCCGCTGCTGCACAACCGTCTCGAGGTTGACGCGCAGTTTGTGCAGCAGTGAGAAGGCGCTGAGGGCGTCCTCGGTGTCCTCGCTGAGGCTGGCAAGTGGGTAGCGAGCCTCCAGGGCTGCCGCGTGCGCAGCGCGGTGATTTTCCTCATCCTGGGCAAATAGCTGCTCTTCCACCACCTCGCGGGCGCTGCGTTCATTCTCACTGATGCGCGCCGCAGCCCTGCGTCTCCGCCGCTCGTGGAATGCAGCACGCTCGCGCGCCAGATCTACCTCCAGGGCTTCGCGCGCCAGCGTCACCGCTGCCCGCTGCTCGCTGATCGCAGTCTCTATAGAAGACACAAAGTTGATGGCGGTGCGGCCATATGCTTCTTTCGTCCAAGGGCCCCGAGTGCCATTCATCCACCTGCCCAATAAACCAGTCGACACACAGCGACGTGCTAATCTAGATGTATGTATGTGTGCGTGTGAGTCCTTCTAACTCGGCTATATAAGTGACAACCAGCGCGGCCCAGGGGGGTGAGACTTGGGCGGTGGCTCATCCGGCAGGGCCGCAAGTGTCGAGTGAAGTGGAGGAGGGAGGGTACCATGATCATGCAGGCAGTAGGAAGGTGCACATGAATGCCTGCTCGCGTCCCACTAGTGATAGAAAGAGGCGGTGATGTGAAGGCGGTGCTCCGTGGAGCAGAGGTGCAAAAGTACGTGTGCAAGAAGTTGATTTCTTTGTGGTGGGGTGTATATATGTACTACATGAGTACACAGATAAATTGAAATGACGGTTAAGCGCGCTCCGGCGCGTAGTATAGCCCTCGCACACATGCACACGTGTACATGCGTGCATATGGCAACAGTGTTCACTCATGCATTCATTGGAGCGTGGATGGCGCGCGGAGCGCTGAACAGTGCCAGTGTCGATACCGCACGAGCCTCCGGCGTGGAAAAGTCCAGCACATGAGTCACCGATCCTCCATTGCTTTCCAGAGACCACTGCTGCCGCACTGCCGCCACCTCCGCCTCCGTACGCCTCGCCAGTGTCAGGCATCTGTCACGAATCGGTAACCCACCACCCAGTGACGGGAAGAGATGGAGGCTTGGGCACTGAAAGGAGTCTGCACTGGCCCCGCTGGCCCGCCATTTGAGCAACTCCAGCTGAAGACTGGCCAGAGACCTCTCGTACAATCCTCGTTCCACGGCGCTCAGTAGCGAGGACCTGGTGCCCTTATTCTGCTGCTCGCGGGCAGCAGTCAGTTCCGCTTGTGCGGCTTCACAGGCTGCCTGGCTCGCATCTCGTGCGCGCCGCAGCGGGTCCATGGCGGCTTCATACTCAGCGGTAATGTCCTGCTCACGCTTCCGGTGGCGCCCGCGGAGCGCATCGTTCTCCCTGCCAAGTTCGTCACAGCGGACCTGAAGGTGCGTGGTGGTCTCCACGTCTTTAGTGAGCTGAAAGATGCGAAGTCGTGCGGCGTCAAGGTCATTGCTGAGCTGGGCGACTGAAAGTGCGGAGGCATGGCAGGGGTCCCCGGCCTCCGCATCCGCTAACGTCGTCGCCGCATCAGTGAGCGGACGCGATGATTCTGACAGCTGAGCCTCCAATTGATCACTGCGCCGTGTGGCGTCGCGGAGTTGGCTTTCTCGACTCTCCAGGAGTGCATCAACGGAACTCTTCTGCTCCGCAAAGGCGTTGCGTTCCTTCTCTCGCTCCGCATGTGCGACCTCCAGCGCTCTTGTGAGGGTATCGGACTGTTGTCTTTCGTGTTCCAGCTCCTCCTCGAGAAGCCCGTAGAGTTCCTGCAGTTCTGCCATTTGCTGCTCTAGCTGCATCGACGGCAGTCCCGCCGCGCGGCTCTCAGCGAACTGTTGTTGCTGCTGCTGCTCGGGCACAGGCGGTACTGCGTGCGAGAGTGCCTCCATTCGCGTGAGCAACGCCGCGCGCTCACCCTGGAGGGTGCTAAGCTCCGATTTGGTGCGTTGCAGTATCTCTTCCTGCTCACGGTGGGCCTCCTCCCGGGCTACTGCCTGTGCGCGGAGCCCCTCCAGCTCCCGCTGCAGTTGTTCAGTTGCGCTTGCCGTCTCTTCCCGTTGCAGACGCTGCGCTTTCTCGTTTATGTTGTCCGCGGCCGCGCACTGGGTCTCCATCGACCTTTCATGCTCAGCGACGCTTGCGGTAAGTGCTGCCTGCAAACTTACGTTGGCACGACGCAGCTCCTCAGCCTCCGCAGCGACACCTTGTGTGGCCTCCGACTGGGCCTGTGCTTCTCGCAGCTGATCCTTAAGAGACTGCACCTGCTCTATCATTGCCGAGGCCGCCTGCTCGCTGCGCTGCTGACCTGAGAGGGCCTCCGCCGCGCGTGTCTCTGCGCCACGCAGGCCCTCTCGTGCACTGGTTAGCGCAGCCTCGGTGGCTGTGCGTCGTCGCTCTTCCTCCTCAAGACGATGCCTCAGCGTGTCTAATTCGCCACTCGTCCTGAGCTGCGTGGCAGCGAGTGCCGCCGCGTCGGCCACCGCGCACCTCTCCTCAGCGGCCTTGAGCTTCACGCACAGAGCGGCGATCTCGTTACGCTGCTGCTCAGCGATGCCCACGGAGGCCCGATGGACTTCATCCGGCCTGATGAGATCGTCTGAGGAAGGAGAAAGCGGTAGCCGCGGCGACTGCGCTGGTGGGGGCTCGGACGACGACAACGGCGGTGGAGCGTTTAGTGCAGGCTCGTCCATAGTGGCCGCAGTACTGCTACCGCTGTTGCTCACATAGGGCTGCACGAGGTCAGGTCGCACAAAGAGCCCCTGTCCAGGCAGACACTGAAAGTACTTGCGACCCTTCACGCTACCATCATTGCGACCAAAGGAACCCACCAGCTCAACTCCAACCCACACCCCATCCGCGAAGTCAGTGGGCCCGATGAAGCGCAGGATGCCCCGACGATGGTCCTGCTGAGGTAGCACAGGGAGCACCGTTACGAAGGACTCCAGCTCGCACGCACAGGAAGTGGTGAGTAGCAGTTGAGCAGCGGCAGTGGCAGCGTCGGATGTGAAGGCTGCGGTGGCAGTGGCGCTACTTCGTTTGCGATTGCGGAGGGGGGACAGTGTATTGGGTGATGGCATAACACCCTCTTCAGCGATATGATCTCTCGCTTTCCACTCCCCCTCTCTTGTGACAAAGATAATTTGGGAAGACGCAAAGAGTAACAGAGACTAATGCTAAGCGAAGGAGACGGGAGGGGGGGGAGGGAAGGAATAGGAGGAGAAAGAATAGGCGTATATGTGTGTGCGTTGAGCAACAGGATGCCCCTATCCTGGGGAGGGAACAGATCTTCACAATGCACGCAGACAGACAACATGTGCGCGCACATATCTCGAGCGAGAGGGGGGTAGGGTGGGTGTGAGCCATTGCTCCTCCTATCGGTCGTGATTGCACACACTTATATGTATGTATATATAGTAGCAGTAATGAATCAACAACGCACGGCACCGAGACCGGATGACCTGCATGAAAGGTGAGAGGGAGGGAAAGGAAAGAGAAATGACAGCCATCGGGCTCCGCACCACACACTTCTCACCCTACTGTGGTAGCCCTTCAGTTGGTGCAAAAACAATATAATGAATAGAAAAAAAAACGAACATAAAGGATAATATGCACTTCAGACAAAGATCAGCTACACGCCATTTTGCCACATTAGCTGTTTCTCGAGGGCTGAGAGCGTGCGTGCCCGCTCCGCATCCCTTGTAGCTTGCTGCGTGCGCTGTGCCATCATGCGCTTCTCCAGTGCGGCAATGCCCTGTGCTAACTGGGGTGCGACCTGCTGATGAAGGGCGCCCATGCGGGACTGATAGTCCGCCACCTGCCGTTGCAGCCGCGCTATTTCTTCCTCTAGCTGCTGCTCCCGGCTTGGCTGCTGGCGGGGAGGGTTGCCGCCAGTATGGTCGGCTGTGATGTGGGCACTGCGGGTGTGCAGCAGCGAGGCCGGTAACATCGAATAACCATGAGCCCCCATGGACTGCTCTGATGTGCAAGGCAGTGGTGATGCAGTGGAACCGTCAGAGCAGTGGTTCAGGCACTGGTCGAGTTGCTGGAGGGTGGAAATAAACTGCTCATGATCGCGTTCTTGTCGAGCACCCCGCCTCATCGGCAGCGTGGCTGCGTCCCGGCGTCGCGCTGCGTACCATGGGTGTGCGTCACTGCCCTCTCCCTCTCCCTGCACAGGTGATTCGCGCCGATCCTCGTTCTCTGCGGTGGGCGGCCAGCCGTGGAAGATGCGGCATGACACACGCACAAGTTGCGCAATCAGGGGGCGCAGTAGTTGCAGTCGCTCCTCCGCAGTATCGTTGTCACCGCAGCTGTGGTGCCGCTGTCGTGCCAGGCGGCGCTTCAACACCTCGTTCTCGCGGTGAAGGGCCGCATTGTCGGCGGACAGCTGCTGAATGAGGTTCGCATCCGATAGAATTGCCAGCTCATCCCTGAGTGGCTGTGCTGTCTCGCGTCGTGTGTTGCTCATCGAGCCGGCGCTACCGCCGTTGTGGTGAGGTAGTGAGCATGGATGGAGAGAAGCACTGAAGGTATCGATGACGGTGGCGCCCGCACGCGCAGCATCGCGCAGGGGATCCATAGTGGCGCTGCGAACATTATACTGGGGTGCCCGAGGCGCATATGATTCGACGCGGTGTGGTGGCTCACTGCCGATAAACTCGCGAAAGTCGTGTACTCGGCGCGCTGGCGGAGGGCAGGCAGGTTCTGCGGCATATGCCCTCTCGCTCTCTGCTACGATGGCACTGACCTCAATGCTGCCAGCACCGCTGTGAGTGCTTGCGGGGGTGGTGGCCCTCACAGAGACTGGTACATCTGGCTGAGTGTCAGCCTCATTGCTCACTGTGCACTCCTCTTCCTCATCAAGCACTGAGGCGACTGCTGTGAGACTTCGCGGAGTCTGCACCGGTGGGGTTTGCGGCTCCTCTTCCTCATCGTCTTCATACCCGCTACTGCTCTCGCTGCTGCGCCTGAAGCCGTTGCTCGGCATCCGCTCCTCCTTTGAGTCCGATGAAGAGGCGGCGGAGTGAATAGAGTGACGGCGGCGCGTGGGGCAGGCCCGGTGGAGCCAGAGGAAGGCCGAGCGAGCCTGGTGGTATCGTGACCAGCCAGTGTGAAGGCACACCACCAGCGTTACATCCCCAAGCGCACGCGCGACCCCCACGTGCGCGCGGTTGCCGCGCAGGGCTTCGTAGCATTGTTCACGATTGCGACGGCACTCTAGCAGGTATGACAGAAGAGGAGAGCCGCGGAGAGCCCCTCTGCACACCGTCGCTGCCGACGTTGCTTCAGCTCCCAGAGTGTCACTACCATGAGCCCTCTTGGCTGCTTGTGTGGCTGCAATTGCATCACCGATCGCCTCCAGCTCCCGCGTTGTCTTCCCGGAGCGCCGTGTAGCGTCGCTGTCTGGGAGGAGAATGAGATGCAGCAACGCCTCCCGCTCAGGCGCTCCATCTGCATGTAGAATGAAAGTCCAGACCAGAGAGCAGTTTGCCCTATGCCGCTCTTGCTCTGCGGTATTTATAAGCCCACCCGGAGCACCGGCAACAGAGAGAATGCGCCGCACCCGCGCATTCATATGCGTCGTTTGTTTCCCGCCCTGCCCCCGCACGCGCTCGACGCCCCTGCCGCCGCCGGTGAGTGACGCGAGCGGGTGCATCTCTGGCGGACCACCGCCCCCGTTTGCCAGTCCGACAGCGGCGCCGGACGGGAACCGCTGTGCTGCTCGGGTGTGCATTGCACTATGAGGGCAGAGGACATCTCCCGCCCCCCAGGCCTCGAAGATATCAACAACTGAGTAGAAGACGTTCAGCCGAAAGCCAGTCTCTGACGCATTGCGGGTGTCCATATCCAGCTGAAGCAGCTGCGCGATACTGCGAATCATAGAGGCAAATAAGGCTTGCCGATCAGTGCTCGCGCTACCGTAAAGAAACACAGTGGCGGAGGCAGTGGTGGCGACTGGCGGCGTAGGGGCCTGCAGGAAGGATATCAGCATGTGCAGAGCGGGGGCGAGATGGGCCTCCATCAGGGGTTGGTGTACAGGACTGACGACGATACGATCAAAAGAGAACTCGCTACCGGTGGCGTTGCTGCCATGTCGCGACGTGGCGGGCGGGCACGACCCTTTATTCTCATCGCCCTGAGGTCGCGCAGCAGCTTCGCTTGAGATGAGCCGCATTGTCCTTGTGGCTTCATTCACAATGAGACATCTATTAGGAAAGGAACTCTGTGGTTGGCCCCGCGCATGGCGTTCGTCCCCGACATGAGTGACAAGATCACCCGGTAATGTGAGGTGAAGGGCAAGACCTACTCTGTCCATGTTTGCTCCCGGCGGAAGAAGGCGTTGATAATTGGCAGTAGTACTTGAAAAAAAGAATAGAGTGATCACCCCTCTTCCTTTTGGATCTCACTGCAATCCTTCCGTGGGCTCGTTCAATTGTGCGCACGTACACGCCTATGTAAATCTATGTTTACACTTCCAAGCCGCTCTCAATGTAGGTGGAAATACGAGCTGCTACAGCTGCGCTGCGGTGAGAAGCGAGTGGGAAGGGGAGAAGAGTGTGGAAAGAGAAGAGAAGGTGTTCGGCGTGCGTTTAGAATGCCGTGAGAGAATGATAACACACGTTGCCAGATCATACGCGCACAGAGGTACACACAGAGGGCGCAGTGCGTGTGCGTGCTCAAAATACTAACAAAAAAAGAGAGGAAATGACGTCAATGCATCGATCTTCATACAGTGATAGCGATAAAATACATAATCGCGATAGAAATACTTCGTATGAGCGTTCACAGCAGAGAGAAATCAACACACCAGCCAGACACACAGAGGCAATGGTGGTGGGGCGTGGAGAAGGGGGAAGAGTGAAAGATGGAGCGGGGTCAGCTGAGCGCTTGTACACAAGTGCGAGACTGCAATAACGGCCCCAGCGAACACCGCCAGGGCAAATCTCATTCATGAAACACAAGAGCGAGAGTACTAACAGAGACACACCCTTCCCCCTCCCCCCTCCTCCTGCCTCACTCTCTCCAATCCTTCCGTTCTCTTTTTTTATTACTGCAATCCTCCTTAGATGCACAATAATGTGGGGATTGCCATACTTACTCACACACGTAAACTGTCGCACAGCACCAACAGAACAGTGCACACACACAACGCACAGCAGACATACTCCGCGTGCCGCGGGGCCGGCCCAGGACCCACTCCTTATCTATTCTTCTCTTTGGGTGCCTCGTCACCCTTTTTAAACTTGCTGAATATGTTACTCGCCAAGCGGGATCCGATGGTCTCCTCTGAAGCAGATGGCGCTAAAGTAGCGCCGGGGCGAGGTGGTGAGGTGCTGTTGTTTGCGCCGCCACCGCCGATGTTGCTCATGAACTGCGATAGGGAGAAGCCTGACGATGGCGCGGCAGCCGCTGAGGGGGCCGCGGCCGGGGCCGGGCTAGCACTGGGGTTCCCGGACTCACGAGAGAACAGAGACGAGAAAGTGATGCCGCCTCCGCCGCCCGCCGAGGCTGCCACTGTGGCGGGGCTTGCGGGTGCCACACCGGTGGCGATACCCCGCGACACCTCCCGGGACATGTCACGCCTGGTGGCCTCCACGACACCGCGCTTGGAGAGTTTCGCAATCCACGGCCGCACTTCCTCACGCGTGAGGCCCTTCAGCTCCACCAGTCGAACAAAGTTCTGGATGGAGCGGTCGTCGGGTAGTGTGACCTCGTAGTAGATGTCAATGAAGGAGTCCGTGCGGGGATCGACCTGCAGGATCTTGAGGGCGCGGTTGAGCTGGTCGAACTCGCGGCGCACAAGTCTCATGTAGCTCGTCAGCGAGGTGGCAGGGAAGCGCTCGGGGTCGTTGTAGTTGGGCAGCTGCAGGAATACCTTCTCAAACGCGGCGGAGTCCACCCGCATTGCGCTCACCGCCTCAACGGAGATGCGCTTCAGCTGGTAGAGTGCGTTGGTGTAGCGCGGGATAACGGAGGCAGCGGTTTTGTCCAGGAGAAAGCGCAGCGTCGGGGAGTGAAGCACCGCAGCGCAGTTGATCACCATGTCGTGCAGCACTCTGGTCATGGAGCGAATGAGTGGGGACTCATCCTGCGGGCTGTCGCGGTTGCGCTTGACCATAAAGCCTCCGCTTTCGTACTGGGCCATGAGGGGTGCCAGAGCCTGGTCCACGCCGGCAACGATGACTTGGATGGCGCGACTGTAGAGGCTAGCGAAGGTGCCGACGACCTGGTCAAAGGCCACCTCCCGAGGTGGGGCCTCGCTGCGTGCGCACACCTCATCACCGAGGTCCTGACTCGTGGACTGACACAGATCTGCTGTATTGATGATGATGCACGCGTGGCGAATGTCCAGGGCAGTGGTGGCAGGGTTAGGCAGTAATGCCGCCATATTGTTGGCGAAGTGCACGAGGTGCTTGCGCCACACCGCGGCCATGTCGAGCAGCACATCTTGCTGCGAAGTACGCAGCGAGCGCTTCAGGCTCTCCTTGATAAACACGAAGATATCTTCCGCCATAGGCAGCGCAGCGCCAACACGGACATCGTCCTCGCCATTCCACCCAGGACAGGCACCGTCGCCGCTGCCAATGAGCGGCTGTGCGAGGGCATCACTCATGAGCTTGTCCTCGTTGGACACGAAGATGCCCATGTGCTCCTTGAAGGCGGAGAGTATCATGCCATTATAGCGGTACACTGGGAGCTCGCTCCGGCCGGGGAAGTTGTCTTTCCATGCCATCAACTGCGTCAAGTCGCGTTCAACATCAATGGTCTTCTGGAGCACGTATGTGAGGACCGCAATGTCCATCGTCCCAGCGGACTCGCGCAGTTGAAAGTCCAGCTCATTCTTTGTGCGCAGGCAAAAGGTGACGCAAAGCTCCTGCGGCACACACCAGTGCCGAGGGAAAACGCGTTCGAACATACTGCCATAGTTGTCAAGGAGTGTGCGAATATACACATACCGCCGCTCCGTGCGCTCCAACTTCGCATCGTCTGTGCCCCTCTTGAATCGCATGGCGTAGGTTTCCAGCGCCTTCTCGATGAAGCGCTCCCGTATCTTGTGCATGCTAGCCACCTCCATCAAATCTACGACAGCGCAAGCCTCCGCCATGGCGGTTTCATCAACAGTCTTGTCATTGATGTCGGCAAAGACAGTGTTGCGTATGTAATACTCAATCTGCCGGCACAGCTGGCTCTGTTTGTCGTTGAGCTCTTTCACCTTTGGAAGTTCCTTCATCGACTCAAAGGAGACCGAGTATTTCTGAGCCTCCTTCAGCGCGTCACGGCATTGCAGGTAGCGGCGACGCTCAAACGCGGTGGAGAGGGCCTGCAGCTGCAGCATCCACAGCTGGATGGACCGAAGCGTGTTGATGCTACTGGTGAGATTCGTCTTGGCGGAGTCGAGCTCGCGGATGTGGCGGCAGAGTTC
Source organism: Ecitophya simulans (assembly GCA_027574965.2). Lineage (NCBI taxonomy): Eukaryota > Metazoa > Arthropoda > Insecta > Coleoptera > Staphylinidae > Ecitophya > Ecitophya simulans. The sequence continues at coordinate 23,689 of JAODGE020023782.1, forward strand.
CTTCACAGTCTCTTCACTCTGTGACGCCTTTGCTCTAATGGCCGACACACGCTCATACAGCTCCCCCACAGCCACCTTCGCACTCTTGAGGTCACTCTCGGCGTGGACCGCGTCGGTTGCCTGTGCCTCCACGGCCTTGAGCAGCTCGTGCTCCGTCTGCCGCAGGCGCTTGTTAGTCTCGTCCAGGAAGGCCGGTAGTGTGGCCAGCGTGCTCTCGTCTGGAAACCGCTGGTTTAGATATTCGACCGGGTCAAAGTCGGGGGCGTCGAAGGGGTCCCGCGGCGGGCACACCTCCGCAATGGCCCTCTCCACTGCTGGGCTAAAGTGAGACCTCATGCCACTCAATGGGGGGGGTGCGCTATAGATGAATTGGAGGCAAAGAATGCGCTACAGATGACGACCGTGACGGAGTGAAGTCTTCACAGCCAATCACTCCGAACTCCTGTTATTTTATTGTATATATATATATATATATATATATATATGCGTACGTATGGGTAAGTGTGCGTCTGTACGCCTGATCACAAGAGAACCCCTATAGTCCCTCTCACTTATTCTCTCAGAGGGCCTCACTGTAGGCTTACCGACACACACCCACAACGCTCTAAAGTGGCTACTGAGGTGCATGTAAATGCACACACGAAAAAAAAGAACATCAATGGAGAAGACAAAAAAAGGAGAAGGTAGCACCGGCCAATCTCAATGAGATATCTTCAAAGCAGCAATTACAACACACGCACACACAGAGAGAAGTTACGTCGCTGTGTCACGACAGCGAGAAGCGTTACTACAAGCAGAGTAATAAAGGGAAGAACAAAACAACAACAACAGGAGTTTAGATGAAACATCTGTTTCACGTACGGAGGTACTTCGCACCGCTATCTCCAGGAGTAGGGTGGGCCCGCCTCAACCTCCTTCATCTTCTTACAGGCTTCAAGGCCAAAGAGGCTTTTTCGCTCTTTGCCCTAGAACGCTTGTCAATATCACACAGGAACAGACATGCGGACACACACGAAAGCAAAAAAAAAATTCTCACAGCCCTTCACACAACCATTAAATCGCTGCAGGAGCGAAGAAGACACGATAAAAAGGAAGAACAACTGATCAGAGTTATTTCTAACTTATAGTTAGTTCTTCAGCTCCTACATATATGTATGTAACGGTAGTCGCAGTCGGTGCCATGCGTTCCATTGTTTCGTTTATTTTTTAAAAAATTATTTCACCCTATTTAGCTTCTTATTTATTCGTTCGCCTCTTCGCTACTTTGCTACCCGGCACCATTTAGTGTTCACTCGTCGTATAGATACGTGTGCAAGGGCACAATAACCACGTGATGCCAGCGTCCTCCTTCCCAACTGATTCCTTTCTTTTATTATTATTATTTCGTCAACATTTAGCACCCCCCCCCCATACACACACATGAAAAAAGACCCGTTTAAAGTGCTCTATTTCAGTAAGCGCCCCAAAGACTTGAGCGACATGTGAAAACACTTAGCCAGGAGAGGGCGGAATAGAGAAAGAGCCATCAACAGCAAACACGAGCCCCCTTCCTCATTATCACTCTTTAAACAAAGACTGCAACAACCGCAGTGTCGAACACGATTTCTTTTTTTCAGTTTCTTGTTTGTTACTTATAGTTTTATTTTCTTAGTTATGTGTGTATAAAACGAGTTGTCTATGTGTGTTCATATATGCAGAGCATAACGCCTCTCTTGTTAACCTCTTAAACACAAACACACACACACGCAAACGCAGGCCATGCCCTTTTCTTACGCCGTCAGTTGTTCTTGCTGTAGTCCTGCATCATGCGGGCCATCTCATCTTGCACGTGTTCCTTGTAGTCCGCAATATCACCGCCAAAGCGCTTCGCCTCACCCTTGTCGACAATCCAAATCTCGTCCGCGATTTGAGCGATGAGACGCAGGTCGTGGGACACCACCACGACCGCCCCCTCGAACTCGTTGATCGCCTCCGCCAGCGCATCGATGGACTCAATATCTAAGTGGTTGGTAGGCTCATCGAGAATCATAAAGTGCGGGCGCTTGAATGCCATCCACGCCAGCACCACACGCGACTTCTGACCGTCCGACAGTGTGTTCATCGGGGTCATCTGCGACTTGCCAGAAATGCCAAAGCGGCCGAGGGCGGAGCGCAGGATGGTGATCTCCGAGATGGCCGGGTACTCCTCACCCATCCACTCGAGTGGAGTGAGGTTCATGTTGATCTGATCCACAAAGTGCTGATGAAAGCGGGCCATGACGCAGTGGGCGTTTTTGGCCACGTACCCGTTGGTGGGCTCCAGCTCACGACACATCAACTTTGTCAGGGTGGTCTTACCAGCACCGTTAGGGCCGACAAGACAGATGCGGGAGTCCATGTTGACCCCCAGATCGAGATTCTCGAAGAGGCTCTCACGACCGGGGTAGTTGAAGGATACCTCTTTGAACTGCAACATCGGCGGCGGCAGGGGGCCGGCGCAGGGGAAGTTGAAGTTAATGCGCTGGTCCGAGACGACAGCCTCGGTGAGACCGCCACGAGTCATCTTGGCTAGCGTCTTCTCCTTCGATTGTGCCTGACGGGCAAGCTTCGCGCTACCGTGACCGAAGCGGGCAATGTACTCCTTCATGTTCTTGATCTGGTTCTGCTCCCACTGATACTTCTTCATCTGATTGCTCTCTTTTTCGCTGCGGGTGATGCAGAACTGATCGTAATTACCATCGTAGAAGCGGAGCTGCTTCAAGTGCATGTGGCACGTCTTGGTGCACACGTTGTTCATGAAGTCCTGCGAGTGCGAAACCATGAAGAGGATCTTCTTGAAGTTGGCGAGGTAGTTCTCAAGCCACACAACAGCCTCAATATCTAGGTGATTAGTGGGCTCGTCCAGAAGAAGGACGGTGGGGTTGATGAAGAGGGCCTGTGCCAGCGAAATGCGCATACGCCAGCCACCAGAGAAAGAGTTGGTTGGCCGGCGCTGCATCTCGGGGCTGAAACCAAGACCAAAAAGAATCTTACCAGCGCGGGCCTCGGCGGTGTCGGCATCAAGCTCGTCGAGACGCTTGTAGATCTCATCCATGCGGTGGAGCACGGTGGGGTCCTCCTGGTCAGCCAGCGCCAGCTCCTCCATCTCCGCCTCGAGGTTCTCGCGCTCCTTATCAACGGCAAGCACGGCGTCAAGCGCCGACACCTCTGAGGCAGCCACCTCATGGGACACATAATAGCGGTCCACATTGTTCGGAAAGGGGATCTCGTGGCAGCCCAGCACGCGGAGCAGAGTGGATTTGCCGCAACCGTTCGGACCCACAATAGCGTAGCGGTGGCCAGCCACCAAGTTCAGCGTTGCGTTTTCAAGCAGTAGGGTACCCTGGTAGCTGATATCTACCTTCTCCACTAGGATATCAGTGACGCCTTGGCGGTACACGGGGTTGGCGAAGGAGACCATCGCACCGGAGGAGGGGTGATCTTCCTCCGCCTCGGTCTTGGCATTGTTGCCGGAAGGCTGCTGTTGCTGCTGCTCCTCCTTGGCAGAGTCAGCCGCAGCTGCGGCGGCCTCTTCTTGCTTCTTCTTCAGATACTTTGGCTTGGCCATTGTGCGGCAGTTAGGGGTGGTATCTTGTTTTTTAAAAGAACTTCCTCTTTGCTTATTGCTTTTCTTTCGCTCTCAATTCTGAGTGCTCCTGATTTATTAGTATTGCAGAGTGAGTGCGCTCTACGTACAAACAGATACCCGTGAATATGCGCATGAGCACGTGGAGAGGAAAGGATGGAGAGTCGGGGAGAGAGATCGGATGTAATGCTTCTGTGCGTCTGCTCGAGAGAAGAGGGTGGACGTTGGCGTGAAGTGTTGATCTTAAAGGTTCGGCAAGAGAGACAGTAATCGGGCTTATATCATATATTCACTCACGAACAACAATACAGTGGGAACAAAGCGGGATCTGCGAATCAGGTAGCCATGGAGCATGCTGGCAGACTTACCTCTTCCTCTCCCTTTTTCCCTTTCAATATTACTTTTTTAATAGTGGTCGCGTAGTACAGATGCGCGCACACCCACACGTACACAATACGCTAAGCCTAGTCATCATCATCACCGTTTATATCGCTGAATCTGTTATCGTCGATTTCCCTCTCCTCCTCCTCCTCGAAATGGCAGCCTGTGAGGGGGATCTAAGGGAGGTGCTACTCCTTCGCGGCCTCCGGCGTCGCGGCCAGTCGGCGGGCAGCGCCCTGACGCCGCTTCTGGTCCTGCTCAATCGCGCGCAGCCGCCTCAGCTCCTTCCGGCGGCGCTCGGGGAGATCCTTAATATACGAGCGCATCCCCATTGGCAGCCAGCGCTCAGGGTCCACCCTACCATCTATGCTCTTGGCTGGCCGGCGCAGCGGGCGGCGGCGGCGGTGCCGTTTGGACTTCTCGCCCTCTGTGTCGTCCGCGGCAGCGCGGAGGAACCCAAGTGCATCCATAGATGCCTTGCCCGGGTTGCGCTTGATAAGCTGCTCCAGAGCTTCTGGGGAGGGCCCCGGTTTGCCTCCGTCGGTGCCGGCGCGTGCGTCCACCTGCTGGATGCACTGCTGCGCGGCGGGGAGGTCCACATAGGAGAGGCACAGTGCGAGCAGCGCGCCGAGCTCTGCATCCTTCGTGAGCGAGGGCACAGATGCGCGCGCCTCCCTGAGCAGCGTGGCAGCCTCCGCATAGAGACAGCGGCTGGTGGTGAGGTAGTGAGAGGCCCACACAAGCAGCGCCTTGGCTGGGCCAGCCGCAGAGCTGAGGACGCTGGACTGGAGCAGCTTCACCGCGCCCTCTGTGTCTCCCACTTGCACCTTCCACGCACACAAGGTGGCGATGGTGGTGGGCTGCTTCGCCAGGTTTCCGAGAGCACTGGAGGAGGACAGTGCCTCCGCCGCTCCCGCGAGGTCGCCGTGCTCGAGGCAGATTTGCGCCGTGATCAGGGCAACGGTGGCCGCCGTGCCGCTGCCGCTGGCACTGCGCTTGTAGTTCGATAGGGCTTGCGTGAGTGCGCCCCCCTCAGCCCCACTGCCCTGCCGCTTCTTCCTGCTCTCCCGCACAGCCAGCGCGAGGCGCAGCGAGTGGGTCAGCTCACTGTCGCCGTAGTCACGTCCCATCTGTTCCACAGTGCGCCGACATGCCGCGAGGTTGCCGGCGGTGAGGTGCAGCAGGGCTGTGTTGTAGCGGATAGCGATCTGCTGCCTGGCGGTGAGGCGGCTGCACACCTTCTGATGCTGGGCCGACTTCAACTTGCGGTGCGAATCAAAGAAGTCAGCATGTCCCTTGATGGCCACCCAATTGATAGAGGCAACCGCGGTGGTCACTACTGACGAAGGTTTCAGCTGGAGCACAAGGCTGAGGATCAAAGTCGCCTGGGCTTCATCTTTCAGTGCGTAGTGCACATAAGCCATCTGCACCCATGTGTTCACCACCTCGTTGAAGAAGCGCCGCTCCTTGGTGACTGCCGCCACCGTCCCTGGCGGCGAGGCCCCGACGAGATGCGTGAGCTCCTCCGTGGGCAGCGCGGCAGCCTTCGCAATGGACGTGATCCGGTCCATGCCGTGCTCCTTGGCACACTGTGCCTCCGCTTGCTGCAGCATCTTCAGCGCCACCTCATACCTGCCTTGCTGCACCTCCGCAGCGGCCGCATTGTAGAGAAGGTCATGTGTCTTGACGTCTGCATCATCCCTCACCACGGTCACAGCCTTGCTTGGGTTCGCGGCGACAAGGGCAGCTGTGTAGTTGGTGAGCAGCTCCGTGCGATCCTCGTCGTCGCGGAAGGCCCCATCGGCGAGGAGAGCAGCATAGGTCCCCGCCGCCTCCGTAAACTCCTCCAGGTTGTAATGCAGTTGGGCGAGCAGGTGGCGGGACGGCACGTGCCGGCTGGCCTCCGGAGAGGCGGCCAGCGCGGCTTTGGCTTCTCGGTATTGCATCAGTCGGTAGAGACTGTAGGCACGCTGGAAACTGAGCGTCGGCGATCGAGTGACGGCATCGCGCGAGGCCTTCTGAAGCTGGTCGAGGACGGCAATGGCGGCACCAAACTTTTCGAGATGGATGAAGCAGACCACCTTGCGCTGGAGGGCGTAGGGGTCAGCGGGCTTGAGGGAGAGCATGCGCTCTACCGTGTTGAGGACTTTTCTGCTCTCGGCGCCATCCTCAATGAGCTTTGCGAGGTGCTTCTTCTGTTTCGCGTAGTCGGACATGTCAAAGAAACGTCCACAGACACGCACTTTAAGTAAAACAACGATTAATAATGGGGGGGATCAAGGAGAGAAAAAAAACGAAATATGCGGAATGTGCGGTTGCTCTCCCCTAATACGTTAGGTCCCTTGACAAAAGAAGGTAAGTGACAAAGTAAAAGGGGCACAAATATGAGGAAATGAGGGGATGGATAATGGCTGGTACTACAGTCCGAGGCAGCCCTGAATAATATCAAGCTCGCTGATTTTTTCTGCCGGTCTGCCATTTCTCGCTACTTCATTGTATATATATATATATATTTATTTATATATATATGTAAACAAATAGAAACCATTTGATCGTTAGACAAAGGAAGGTTGTTGTGAAGGAGCGGGCTGAACACAGGAGAGATGAGGGAGGAAACCAAAAAGAATCAAGGAGAGAGAAGCGATGGCGCACTGGTGGACGTCTCTCACGTTCTGCCCTCTCTGACATGGATCTTATACGAAATATGCTCGCTCGTCTCCTTTTCAGCTCCCCCTCATGACTCATTTCACGCTAATTGTTCCGGACGCGCCACCTATCATTTGTCAGGAACGTGCCCCAGCGATTGGGTGCAACTATCTGAGTACTCTGTGTCGCCTTGATCACCTCCAGCTCGCGCCACTCACGCCATCGCGGCGAGCACCACTTGCTGTAGCCCCACTCCTTGAAGAACATGGCGTAGTGCGCACCCAGGTCCTTCTCCAGCATCACAGTGGCCATGCCCCAAATGATGTGATAAATACTCAGTGTCCATAGAATGTTGTACCAGTCCAAATCCTCCGTCACGCGTCCAAATGCGGTCGGCATCCACCGGTTTGCGCATCCCCTCCGTGTGCGGTTATAGTCCCACAAGTTGAGACGGTACGTGCGACTTACTTGAGGGAGGTACAGGCGTGAGAATACGGTACATACCGCCGTCATTACTGTCCACAGGGTGATGTTCGTTAGTGCGGACTGCGTGTTGATCTCCCACACGGTCTTCTTGTTCCGTCCCCACAGCGACTCTGACAGGATCACCTGATGCGTGAATGTGATGGCTGCCACAGAAAGTGGGAGGAACAGGTGACGGTTCAAGAATCCCCGCCACCCATTACCATCACACACGCGGCCACGTAGCATTGCAGTATTGCAGGGGAAGGTAACAAAGAACACTACGGCGCCAGTGATCGCGGCACAGCGCAGCCCACAGCAAATCGTACATTTATTGCGGGGCTCATAGTCGTCAAACTCTTTGACAGTCTCCCGCGGCCGCTGCGTCTGGCCAATGTCCATACGCTTACTAACAGACTACACCAAATATCTACAAGTGCGTGCACGTGTGTGCAAGGGAAGGAGAGGAGGGAACATCGCTGATGCATCTAGAGGGCAGAAAGGGCGAATGAAGGTAGAGGGGGACGACTTCCTCAAAGTTCGAGCTGAGGAAAGCACATACGTTTAGGCGAGTGAGTCACATGAGGACCTCGTAGTCGATAGGTGTTCTCTTCTGACGTTAACCGCAGACAGTGCAAACATGCTTAAAAGCAGCAGAGCTGGGAGGTGTGAGAGGGAGGCGAGGCCTTGCTTGACTGCTCATCACAGTGTGTATGGTCCTCAGCAGTGAGTGAAAAGTGGATAAAAAAAAGGAATGCTGACGAGGACAGCGAACGCTGCTGAACACATTCGGAGCCGAGGCCTTTCCCTCGTCCCCCTCCTCCCCCAACTCACTCCTCAGAGTCGCTACCAAAGTAAATACCACCACATAAAGATGAGTAGAGAGACAATGCCACCATACACGAGCCACGCGTCCACCTGGTTGCGCCGAACAATTTGTAGAACCGTCGCGTTGGAGACGCCAAGGGACTCCATCAATCCCGCCATCTTGTCCCCCACTCCGCCCATTCTCCGGCCCTGACCCTGCAGCGCCTGTAGGACCTCCTCGCTCTCCGCTTGCATCTGCTGCAGACGCCGCCGTGCATACAGGATGGCCTTCTGCTCCTCGTCCAGGTGCTCTAGTGCCCCGTAGTCCGTGCGGGTACTCGCGCCCCCGCCCTCACCGAGCAACTGCTGCACGTGTGAGATGTGTGTCTGCCGCTTCTGCCGCTTCCGTTCACACTTCGTCAGCATCGTCTCGTTTAGCTGAAGCTCAGAGAGCATCTGCTGTGCCCGTCGCTTCTGCAGCTCCGTGACTCCTCCGGCGCCAGCACCAGCCACGCGCAAGGATAAGCCTGCGTGCTGACCGGCACTGGACACGACCCCGCCGCCGCGCCCCTCCTGTGTCTGCGGGAGCACGCCACGGGCTATCTGCTGCAGCTGAGCGGACGTGCTCTCGACGAGGTTGCGTGCATGAGCAAAGTCAATGTTCCCGCCTCGCTCTGCCTGGGAGGTGAGGACGGAGAGTTGCACTAGGGACTCCTTCGCCTCGCGTAGGTGACCCTCCGCCGGCGACGCAGCTGGTGAAGTGCTCATAGCTAAATGCTGAGGTTCGAAAAGTTGCTCCTTCTCAGATGGAAGGGCTCGAGAGCCTATATATTTACAGCACTAGCGATCTTACTTACTGTACTGGAGGCGATAGTGATTGCCTAAAAGAGAGGTCTCACGGGTTCCTGCCAGCCACTCAAACATGCCCCCCTCTCTTCTCCGCTCCTTATATTTTTGCTGCGATTGTGACACTTCATCGATAACAAACCGTAAAAGCAAAAAGTAGCAGTTACAATTTTTTATACTAACCATAGCATACTCCCGAATCAGTGGGGGCTTGTAGGCGTGATTGCTCTTATGCCTTCACGAAAAAAAATAGTTATATAGACTTATGTGCATTGACGAGTCTGCGAGTTTCCAAGGTAGACATCTCTTGCCTTGCCGTCATATTTCTGTGTGTATTGGGAGTAGAGGGTGCGCATGTGTGCGTGCGCGCGCTATCACCCCAGCCTCGCTGCCGATTAAGGGACACGTGACCCGTTAAAGTGAAGGCTGGGAGGAAAAAATCTGCTTACCCAGTCAGCGAGGCCACGCACACACGTCCATATCCGTCACTTTCGCTCTTAACGCTTTCCGAATACAGCCCCGTCGCATACCCCTCCACTCACACCCTTACTACTATCGTTCGTCTGGTTATTCGATTGCCAAAAAAAGCTGTCTCCCAGCATTTTTCTTTTGTGAATTACCGTGTCAGGTACATGATACTGGGTGGCGGGTACTGTCGTGGGTTACTGCACATTGCCATCAATGGATTCCATGAAGGCACACATCCACACCAACGTAGATACAATGGCGGCGGCATATACGCACATCACCATCCGAGTATATTCTCTCACGCAATAGCCCCGCGCCTCGCACATGTGCAGTGGCTCCATGGCCGTGGGAACGGCAGAGGCCACTAGCAAAGCCAAGAGAAACGGCTTCTCGTTTGACATGACACCACGGGCCGCAAGGGCGTACACCATCCCGAGGGCAACCCCTGGCAGAACCACGAGTCTAACAAGTATCGTGGATGCGATGAAAGCAACCTCATTCCGAGGAATGCCAAGCACCATCCGCTCCGCGGATCCCACGTCGGTCGACGGCGACGCATCTGGGCCGTTGTGGTTCTCATCTTTGATGATGTCCCAGGACAGCGATAGCAGCATCAGCGGCACGGCGCCACCACCCACCAGGGCGAAGCCGCTAACGAGCATGCTTCCAAGATAGGAGTCCACCACCCAGTGAAGCGGTGATACAACTCCAATGAACGCGCTCACCAGTGCCACCCACACTGTCGGTGCCTTGACCGAAGCCAGCACGCAGGCGAGTGCCCTTGACGCCACTGTGACGCCTGTGCCGTCGGCACGTATCACTGGCACTGCCGTTGCCGCCGCTGTGAATCCCGCCGCGTGCTCGCGGTTGTTGCGAGGGGTGTACCACGTCAACTGATCCCGCGCAGTCGCGATGCGTGTGGTCGGACTAACCACAGTGGGAGACTCAATGCCCGGCTGCGCGTTGGTGGCAGGCGCAGCAGAGTCGCCGTCGTGTTGCTTGGAGGACGCACCTTCGTAAGGGTAGACGATTGTCACACCTTCCTCCGCGGCAGCAGCGGGACGCGATGCCTCTGTGAGGGTCTCAATCATGACCTCCTCCGCTGTGCTCGTACAGTAGGACGAGATAAGTACCTCTGCCCCGCCCCATGTGAGTACTGCAGACACAACGTTGTACATGATCACGTAGGACTGGCCCTTTTCTACCGCGGCGTTAGAAAACCACGCCACGTGCTTCATACATGCGAGCACGCCGAGTGGGAAGGCCAGTCCGTTGCTGAGTGTGCAACTCATCACGAACAAAGGGCGCTGCGCAGGTGGCAGTGCGAGACGCAGCGCGAGTGAGCAGCACAGCGCGATGGCAGCCATCACACACGCGATCAGCAGCGCCCAGCAGTAGTTGCCCACGGAGGCCCAGGACGCATTCACGCACACATTGGAGAAGAGCAGGCAAGGCAGCAGTACCCGCTGCGCTATGTATCGGATGCCTACCTTGCTGCTCTCCTTCGCCCCGAAGTAGCGGGCGATCAGGAAACCGCCGAAGACCACCAAGAGGACCTTCTCCACAGTGATACCAGCATCAAGGAAAATACGAAAGTGAGACGCCATTCCGTTATGTATGTGTTCTTTTTTTAAGTGCTTATCTGGTCTCCCTACAGCCTTCTCCGCTTCCCTTTTCCTTATTCACTGAGACAAATGGATGAGAGGAATCGAGAGCACATTGTACGTAGCGAGCCGCGGTGATCAATGAGGATACGAGGAGTAGCAATCGCATTAATGCAACAGCGGTAGCGCCATTATTGGTGTTTTTTGGAGCGCAGAATGATCTGGTGAAGGGCAACCGATACGAACGAAGCGGGCGGAGGCCATTGCGGCATTCACGAAACCACTTGATGGGGACATTTTCGCTTTATTATGATGGATGCAGTTATACGCACCCCTTTTAGTGCTTACAGCGTTTCGTGAGAGTGCTTGATTATGTCATACTCATTTTACCACGCACATGCATTTGTAGTGAGTAGGCTGGAGGCGGCGTCTGTATTTGTGGCACACCCTCATCGCCATCTCTTCTGCCCGCCTCCCTTCCGCTTGCTCTACTTGACGCGATACACGTGTATGGAGCGCAGTGATTCTGCGATTTCGGCTAGTGGACCTTCACCATCTGCGTCAGCATCACCACGGTCTTGCGAAGAGCTGGCATTGCTGCAGTCGCCGTTACCGCAGCATCCACCGCTCTCCGTGGCGCGGGAGTGATGATGCCTATGCCTGCCACCAACATCCGCATTGTTTTCTTCCGAGCAGCATCCGGCGTCATCGTCCCTTGTCAGGCCCCTGAAGGCGAGGAAGCACGCCGCCACTCCAGTGATGTCGATCGGCTCCACGTACGCGTTTATCCACGCCCGTGCCTCTGGATGCAACTCCCTCGCCTGCTCCTCCTCATCCCTGGGGCGCTTCTGGCCTCTGGACCGCGATGCGGTAATGATGCCTTCTGCCTCCAGCGCCTCCTCGCCAATGTCGGTGAACATTTCCTCGAGAGCAGGGGAGCAGATTAGTAGCTGGCCTCGCCGTGAAGCGATGCGGCGCAGCTTCAGCCAGCACTGCAGGTGCTCCCGCGGGGAACTGCAGAAGTACTCAAAGACATTGTGAAGAATTATTACATCCGCCGCCGCCATCGCTGCTGCGCCATCCCCGACAAGGCAGTCACTCTGCACTATGCCGAGCTCCAAGTGCCGCACGGACTCGCCACTCGCTGCCCCTGCGTCACCAGTACTACTGCTCGCCGCTGGAGGCGGCAGCGTCACGGGCCGCGCACAGAAGCGTCGGCCAACCTCCTGCTGGATCTGCGCAAACTGCGTGTCCATCTCGACGCCAGTAACGCGAGTGGTCTCGGTAAGCATACCCTGCTGAGCTGCGTAGTAGCAGGACCACAGCACCACGCCCAGTCGTGAGCCGACATCCACAACTGAGTTGCACCCGAATGCGGTAGCGGCGCCCGGGCTACTCGCCACTGGCTTCCTCGTCCCCCAGCGGGAGAGCATCGGCAGCAGAAAGCAGCTCAGAAAGACCAGCTGGTCCTGGGAGAAGGTGTGCGTGATGAAGGAGGTAAGTCCCATGTCGGAGGCTCCGCAGCATCGGCAGTACTCACGTGCCAGAACGCCGTCCTGCACGAGCCGCTCAATGTCCTCTTCCAGGTACAGGAAGGCATCCACAGAATAAACAGGGGGCGGTACTGGCCCTGAAGTGCGGGAATTAACAGGCTTGCTACTGCTTTCACCGCCACCCGCACCACTGATGGTAGCGGGGGCGTAGGGCGTAACGGAGGGTTCCCGCAGTGTGCCAAATGGGTATTTCTCTTGCATGTGACGGCGGATGCGAGTGAGGGCACGATCAACCTCGGTGACGGCCTCCTCGCTGGGGTAGCCATCATTATCTTCTCCAGAGGATTCTGTCTCCGCTTCTTCCTCTTCCTCCTCCTCATCCTTGTGTTGCTCGGTGCCGTGGTCGCCAGCGTGGCGCTTGTGTTTATAATACTCGGCGATAAGGGATAGGAACACGTCGATCTCGCGCCGGGACCACGTCTCTAGCTTCTGCTCATCGAGAACTTTCTGCACATCATCAAAGGCGACATCCGGGCGATCCATGTGTAACTGCGATGCTATCTGACAGAGTAGAGCTCGTCTTCCTCCATTTTTTTTTATAGTAAATAGTAATAGAGTATAAGGAAGCAGTAGTAGCAGCAGCAATCGTACATGGGAGCCCGGGAAACGGATGGCATCCAGCAAGTAGGCCAGAGCACACCTCTCTTTTGGCGCCTCCCCCCCACCCCAATCCTCCGTAGTTGGCTCAAGTCAGACGCACAAGCACATGACACATACGTCTTTGTAGGCATCAAGATACCTTCATCTTCAACTGTAAGCAAATTCAGTCTCGCCATTGCGACTGCCATCATGTACACACACACAGACGCGCACATACTCTGTTTCACTCTCTTTTTTTTTTTAAGAACCCTCAGAGAACAAAGATATTCCAGTAGTAGGTGGAGCAGCCGAAGCCGGCGTCGCTGGAGCACAGGTACCCATCTTTTTGCAGCTGTTCTAGAACGTCCTTCGCAGTCGGGACGGAAATCAGCAGTGTGCTCGCGAGCTGGATTTCGGTGATCGCTGCGAGCTCTGTGCTAGTGGCAGGCAGCTTCTGGACGGACGGCACAGATTTTGAGGGCTTGACGGAGCGAGACAGAGTTTTCTCTTCACTAGAGAGACCAGTGTTGGGGGAGCGAGCGTTTACCACCCGCGGCCCCATCACCGTCGCCATCTTCGCGAGGATGATGGAGCGGTCCTTGTGGACGAGCACCATTGCGCCAGATGAAAGTTCCTCCAGCGAGTAGTGCGAGTACGACTCCCGCGTCATAGCTTTGCAAGCAAGCAGCACATCTTCCGGGGACACGAGATCCCCGCCACGTGCCTTGTTGTACAGAGCAAACACCTCGATCAGTGGGAGCACTGGCATCTCACCGAAGCGCTTTGCGTTGCTGGAGTGCGTCATCCACCCATGTAGCTCAGTCCCCAGTTCGCTGTGGAACTTGGCCTGCTTGGCACTCGAGCTTCCACTCGCCGTCACGAGTGTGCCGAGGCCGAGGGTGGCCTCGATAGTTTCTAGCTCCATCGCCTCATCCACCGTAGTGCCGGACCGCTGCCTGAGGTGGCGAATGCCTTCCACAAGGGAGGACGCCTTCCCCATCACATCGTCGATATCCTTGAAAGTACCCTGCATCTTGGAGCTGTCAGCAGATGCCTTCATTACTCCAGCAATACCGATCATGTTTGCCGTCCGCGGGCCGGGGTCAGCCTTCGTTGCTGGTCCAGCTGTTGGGCTGCCCGAGGCTGGTGGACGCTCCGTGTCGGCAGCCCGCACCCGACGCCAAGCGGCGGCTTGCAGCACAGTCGCCATCCGATCAAAGAAGGCGGATGCGCTGCCCTGTTTGAAGGAGAGCTTCGTGTACTTGCCGCCGGGTAGTGGCAGGACAATCTTATCACTGGAGAGGAGAAAGCCATTGACCAGGGTTGGCGACTCCCCGGAGCGTCGCATGTCCTCCAGTGCGAGCCTAAACACACTAGACGCATTGCCACTTGGTTGGTAAAAGATGTTATGGGTGGAGAGTGAGGCCTTGCCCCTGCGCCACTGGGTTTTCTTCTCCCCGTCATAGATGCCAACCGACTCTACTGAGGTGACCAGCACCTCATCCCCACTCACAAGCGCTTGCTCCGAATGCCGTTTCCAGTAGTCCATCGTCCCCTCCCCTACTCCTCCTTCTCACACTGTATGTTAGTTGCGCTGTCCGTGTCCTTTTCTGAATATATGTGTCTTTGGTGGAGTGCCTTTCACCTATTGTGCTATGTACCTGACTGAGTCCTCCTTTGAGATGTTGTGATAAAGGAGTTGTTGTGGAGGGCTTCAAAGTCAGGTAGAGAACGAAACACCAACAAAGCAGTGGAGCCTCTTCCACACCTCAACTGCCTGAGAAGCGCTTTCCTGCCCTTTTAGAAGTAATATATATGTATATGTCAGCCACTGGTGACAGGAAATCAAAACAACAGAGAACAAATAGCAGACTGCGTCAGTAGGACGGAGAAGCGAGGATGCGTTAGCAGAGATACACAAGAACATATGATGCGGCCACGGAGCGTCCACCAGGTGGAACAGCGTGAGACGCACTCACATGGGCACTGCTTCGTCGGTGACCCGCTATTGCGAGATTCTGGACGAGCAGATTGAGGAACAATAAAAAAACATATGAATCACATGGAGAGAAATGAGAAACAAAGGAGAGCGCACACTAACGTTATACGCAGAGGTTTTCCAGAACATATTTTACATACCATCAATAATACCTGCATCGAGGCTCTCGGCCCAGTTGAGGAGTCCGCCAATGTCATCCTCGTCAATCACCACGGGTGCGGGCGGTGGTACTAGGAGCCCGGCTACAGGGCCGGTGGGAGATGGCGAAGAACCTCCTTGCTCCTGATGCGCTGCGACACTGCCATTGTTGTTGTTTCTGTCGTCGTCACTGTCGTGCGGCAGCGGAACTGGTAGTGGAGAGCCCACATCGTGTAGATGCTTCAGCACACTCGTCGGCCAAGGTACTTGCCCGTGCTGCTGGGGATGGGGGAGCGCGAGGGACTCTGTATCCTCACGCTGCGTGCCAGAAGAGGTCGCGGGTGAGGCAGTGCTGGCGCGGACCACCAGTGGCGGCAGCTGTGCCGGGGAAGGGCTCCCGACGCGGTCCCACGGCACTCCCCACTGCTGCTCGTCATCTCCCTGTCCAGCCGCTACGTCTTCTGTAGGAACATCGGGCTGGACAGCGGGGGTATCTATTGTTGACGAGGGCGCTGCACCTCCATAGAGGGCCTGCAGCCGAAGGCGTCTCTCCACTTGCTCTTGCACTGCCCGCATCTCCTTCGCTGCAGCTCGGCCATCGCGAGCACGGGAGGAGGAAGAGGACACATTTGGTTTTGAGGGCGGGACTAGCTCGCTGTAGAAGGGGCTGCCCTCCTTGACATGGCGCGTGTACACCTGCTGTGCGGCACGCAGCCCCAGCGCACGCGTATTCAGAGGTACCCGACGCACCAAGTCGGAGATGAGGGCGTGGCTGCTCATGACACCGGCTTCGCCAGTCCCCTGCGCGATGCCGCGAAGGATCTCCGCCTCACGTGCGCTGTATGTGGGCGGTGCCACGTCTTCGTGGGTGTAAAAGCTTGTGCCGCCACCTGTGTAGCCGGTGTCCGGTTGGGTCGCGGTGTGTGCCGGCGCGGTGTCTCTGTGGTAGATCACGTAAGGTTGCCGCTTGCGTGCTGACTGAAGCGGCGGCGGTGGTGATGGCGTTAGTGGCAGACGTCGCGGTGCCGTGTGCCCGGTGGAGGAGGAGAAATGGCTGGAAGCAAATGGGTGCCCAGGCGGGTAGTCCGCGAAGGGGTCGACACCTGACGCACTGTCCGCGTGGAGACCGATGCGCCGGCTGTCCATGAACACCTCCCCGCCCGTCCCCTGAAGGGGGGCAATGTATCTAGCACCACCGGAGGAGGGGGGGCTGGTGGTGTCGCTCTGCACCAGCTCGCGCAGGTTCTCAATCGCCTTCATCAGCTTGTACTCCTGCCATGGCCCAACGTACATCTTGGAGCAGTAGCAACACCTTACACGCACTCACACCTCTACCCTCCCCTTGATCAATCGCGAGCTCAGATATTAATATATAGAGAGAGAGTGTGTGTGTGAAAAACAAAAGATATCTAGGGCCACTATGATCGATGCTGCTGTGAATATGAGCAAGCAACACTGGGTAGAGCTGGTCTATGGTATTGCTTGCTCGCAAAGAAGAAAAAGCCCCACGCCCACAATAAATACAGACACACAGACACACAGGGAAAGAAACCAGCTGCACCTATTGATGGTGTGTATCTGTATTCGCGAGTGCAGCCACTACTGGGGCTGGCGTGGCTGGCCTGCTGCTGTGAGGCAGCGATAAGCTTGCAGATGAGGGAAAACGAAAATAAGAGAGCGTGAAGGGATTGTCAGGGGTTCATATGATTTTTTTTGTAACGCACATACTCATCTATATCTCTTGAAAGGCGATCCTTTGGAACGGGCGTATCGAATGCCCTCACAGTGGTGGCGTGTATATGTGTCTGTGTGTGTGTATGTCTCTCTCTATGCTCGCCGAAGAACCTACAGAATAGGTGAGATGATGAGGAATAGTATCGAATATACAGTATTGGGGCTCCCGTTTATAAACTGATTTGCCTTTGCTCAGTGAAGTGCGCTGCGAATAACGGCACGCACAGCACAGCAAAGAGCACGGGCATGTGAACAAGTGATCCCAATTGTCAATGATTGAAGAGAGAGAAAGTGCATATAAACGCACACAAAGTAGAAAACATAAAAATGCACAGATGCCTTTTCATGCATCACAATGCATTACTCAGATATCTGTATAGCATGTAACCATTAAGCCGGCACAGCGGCTAAAATTCTACTGCTTCTGGAAGTGTGTCAGAGCATGGTAAGATCTTCACCTACGCACACCCTGTATGTCCCCCGCCCTGCTGCGCCACGTAGTCCCTCCGTCAAAAGACCTGTTTAGCTGATCATGTATGCTGGCCGCCTGCTTGGTCGGTGGGGCGTTCGTCTCTCCGTGCGCTCCGGACTGTATCTGGGAGCCCCACTGTACAAACCCGCGTCACCACCATACCCGTCATTACAGTCGTAGTACCGCTCTCTGCCTCCACGCAACGGCGTGGTGGTATTGCGCAAGGGAGTTAGACGTTCCTCAGTGACAACCACCTCACCTGCGCCGCGGTTGTCGCGGTAGTAGTCGTACTGAGGCCGCCGCTGCCCCCGCCTAGGAGTATGGCCCTCCTCGACCCTATGCGGTGTCGCCATGGGATGACTGTCACCACGCCGCCATCGACTGCGGTGCCAGCCGGCCTCTGCGAGGCCCGGTGATTTGTAATCGGGGGGCAGTGAACAGAGACTGTCCACCGTGGTGGTGGTGGTGGTGGAGTTGGCGAAGTGGTAAGGCCGCCGCACGGTGCGGGGGGGAGGGGTGATGGCCACCACGTCAATGCTATTGCCCTTGCGTTGCAGTGACTGCAGCGGCTGCGCGCTCTGCAACTCCGTCAGCATCGAGTAGCGCCCTGTCAGGGGCTCCTCGAACCAGCGCAGGTGGACCTCCACTCTGTGACGGCGATGCCGCCCCCGCCCTGCCAAGTGGCGCAGATTCAAGACCCGCGCCAGCGTCTCGTCGCGCTTCAGGAAGGCGATCTCAGGGACATCCTTCCCAATCGCGGCACCAAGGTGGGCATTGTCTGCGCAGTAGAAGCGCAGCACCCCAACCGTGTCACCGCCACTGCTAGCGGGAAGAAAAGACAGCTGCTCCTCCACAGCATGCAGGAGTTCCCGCGTGGGCACCGAGTTCACCCCAACGTTGGCGACGTGCACCATCTCTGGAACGTAACCCCACGCCTCGCTCGTGCTGGGTGACGTGTATCGCCACTCCGCAGCGCAGACGCGTGCCCACACTGTTACAGTGGAATCAGACCACGCCGCAGGTGAGACAGGGAAAAAGTGCTTGTCTGTACCCTCATCAGTGTCCATTGAAGGTGCAGCGACGGCGTGCCCGGCACGCGAATGGGTCCTCTCGTGGGCCTGGCCCGCTGTGGTGAGTGGCTGCTGTTGCCGTGGATAGTCACGAACCAGATCACCGACACTGCCCTTGTGGCTGGTCAGTTGATACCGGGGATCATGCTGGGGTCGTGGCGTGCCTCGTATATACGCTCCGCCTGGCGTGTGAGGTGGGGATGCAAGCCGCGAGCTCCAGTGCGGGGCATAGGGGCCTGAAAGGCCGTCCGCATACTCCCTGCCGTAGTCGTGATAGCGATGATTGTTTGTGGGTGTGTGCCCACGCGAGGGGCGTGTTGGTGTCTGCCTCCACGGAGTGGGCTGAGCATTAGAACTGTCGAGCTCCTCGTACTTGACAGCGGGCGCGGGAATGTGAGTCCGGTATCGGTGTAACATGTGATCATGCCGCGATGCCCCGGCAGGTCCCACAGGGCTTTGCGCCTCTTGGCCAACAGGGGCGCGGGTTTTATTGCGCGGCGTGTGTGCGCCACTCTGGGGGTTGGCCCCTTTTACTTCCCTACCGTCATTTGGTATCACGGCATCGTTTCTGTCATGTGCGCGCACCTTGCGTTCCTCCTTGCGCCGTTTTTCGTTGACGTCATTCATCTCACGGGGCTTTCGCCGCTTTACGTGCTTCTCTTTCCTTCTGGGGGGCTGCTGGGGTAGTACCGCACTAGCATCCAGTGAGCCGGGCGCACGTGACTGTGGCACACGCGGTGCTTTCCCATTGCACGACATCGCTCGCGGCGGTGGGCGCTGTGGTGGTGAGTGACGGAGCGGCGTCACTGTCGTTACACTTGCCATGATGAGCGAGAAATACGTGTTACAAGGAGCAAGGGGGGGGAGGGGGAGGTATTTTATGTATCTAAGGCGCGAAGCCACGAGTACGCGCTGCAGACGGATCTCTGTGTGTATGATAGTGGGATCTATTCTAATCGTGCTATGCTCTCTCTCGTTCCACTAAACACGGACTCGTGAATGCCACCAGACACAGCATAAAAGGAAACAGCAAAGGAAAAAGAAAAGAGAAAAAGAATGATAAAGATGGAAAGAGAGAGCAGTTAATCAAGTCCCCACCACAGTCATGTACGACGAGGAGGATGGACAAGGTACAGCGCAACGGACGAGTGAATGTACTAGCACCCATAAATACCACTCCCACAAGAAACATAAAAAAACACCAGCTAAGTGTCTTTACGTACCAGTTATTGTTTTCGTTCTCCTCGCGGCAGTTGTTATGTGTTCACGCTTCTTCTGGTGGCAGTACGTCATCCCCGTTGCTGGTCCTCGCGACATGCTCACCAACACAGGGATACTAGCTGCGGCCCTGCCCGGCCGTGGAAAGCCCATAAATCAATCTCGGGGTGCCTCTGGCCCGCGCTGCGTAACACACACACGCACACGCACAGTGAGAGAGGAAGGAAACTTTAAAAAAAGAATGTGACCGCAATTACAGAAATACATACGAATAGGCGGAGAAGATCATAGAGATGAAGAGAAGTAGCGCACAAATCTTCACCGCGAGGGGAATCTCACGGGCCTTCGCGCTCACACCATCGTCTCGATCTGCGTTGTTTCCTCCGCGTCGCACCGCAGTCCTGGTTGCCCGCGCCTTCCGTGCCTGCTGTACCCGAGACACGCCAGCACCGCCACTGCCAGCCGCACGAAAATACGGGCCGTTATTGCCGGTGCCGGTGTAGTCTCCTTGTTCTGCTTCCTCTGTCTCCTCACTCTCTGCGTCATCTGCGGCCGCCTGCGCCTCGGCCTGCAGTTCCTTGTGGTTGGAGCTTAGTCCATCATACTCGACCTGGTCAACAAAGCCTAGGCTGATCATAAACTGTGCCATGTCCGGGGCGTCACGGATGGCGAGCAGTTCCACAGTGCGCGCGCCATTGCTGGTGGTAGCGTCACCAAACCACTCACGAAGACGCTGAGAGGCAACCTCGGGCGTTGGGCTGCGCTGCTTGACAAAGCTGTGCATTGCTTCGAGTGCAGGCTTGTTGCGGCGCGCGAGGGCCACATGAACCAACGCGTTCCCCTCCGCATCCCGTCTCGTGAAGAGGTCAGTGTCGCTGCTCCCTGAGGCAGTATTCGCATCAGCGGTGGCGGCCAGAAGCATCTTAAAAAAATCGATAGTGGTTTCAGAGGCTGTAGTTACACTCTCAACTGCCACCATCACAGGCAGCTGGCCGTCCTCGTTCGCTACCCAAGGATCAACGTGCAACACCAGAAGCTGCTGCACGAGCTGGACAAGCACGGACACCTCCCAGTTTGCTGAGGCGGCGAAAAGTACATGAAGGGCATTGTTGCCGGAGTCTGTGAGCGTGTTTGCCACCGCGGCCACAAGCCTCTTCTCCTCCTCATCCCCGGTCTTCTCTGCGTCACGTCGCCGACTGTCAAGGTGCCTCAGCAGCGCCTCGGCCACCGCGCTGCTGCTGCTCTCCAGCGCCGTGTGAAGTGCCGTGGCGCCAGTGACCTTGTCCTTACGCCCAAGAAGGTCGATGGTGTCGACCACGAGCGGTGGGTGTCCCTCCAGGTAGAGCAGACCCTCAACTCGTGGCCGCGGTGCTGACGCCACCGCCAGCACCTCCTCCACAAGCTGGTGTGCGTTGGAAGAGGCAAGGATGTGCAGCGGAGTGCGTCCGACAGCGTCGGTGAGGCGGACGTCTGCCCCACACCGCAGCAGCAACTGAATCATTTCCTCGTCCTCCCCCCAGCACGCCGTGCCGAGCGCGGTGGCGGCCTCCTTAGTCCTGTCCCTCGCATTGACGTTGGCGCCGGCGCGCAGGAGCATGTGGACCCCCTCCGCCGGGAGTCCGCCCGCCACGGCGAAGGTGAGGGGGAGGTCGTCCTTCGCATTACAGCGTGCGAGCAGCCCCTTGGCTCCTGGCTTTGGGGAGTAGTGTACAGAGCCGCTGCCGATGCTCTCAACAGGGTCAAACAAGAGCTCTTGTAGCACCTCTACATCGCCGCGGCGCAGCGCCTGCCAGAGTTGCGTCTCCTGTGCGGACGGCGGTGCACGGGCGCCACTGTCCTCCTGCCCCACAGCCGAGTGAGTGGAAGCCTGCTGCTTTCCATGTGCCTTCTTCTTGGCAGGCATAGCCGCAAACAAAGAACAAAATCAACAAGAGTAATAATAATAAAATCAGTGCAAGCACACACACACACACACACGCACAAAAGGACAGCAAAAACAAACTAGAAAAAACAAACACCAACGGCTGCAGAGGGTACCAGTAAGTGATGGTAATGATATGTGGCAGCTTACTCTTCCTTTGTGGCAATTGTGGTGAAGAGGGAAGACGATAACGAGGCACAATAAGAAAAATAAAATTTATGGCACCTCAGTTTCATAGGTGCGTATCTGAGCGCACTGGCAACAACATTGCTTCGACCTCTCTTCCCTCCTTCCAGAGGCTTTGACCGCTGAAAGCAGTAAGTTTGATGAGTCCACAGAGGCACCAAGGGGTGCGTCTGTTGGACGGATGCCCACTACCGTCACAGCTCTTCTTACCGCCTGTGATTGGTCCCCCGCCCGCACATATACATAAACAAACAAACAACTATGCAAATGAACAGAAGAGCTGTCCCCCTCCTTACAACGGCGCTAACGCCACCGCACACACACACACAGACGCCAAGGACTATGTCATTAACGATATAGGGCCCCAAGTCGAAGGGCAGCTCTGCACCCATCCGTCCCACTAGCTCACTTCACGTCACGCAGTGTTTCCTCCTCCCTCCTCTTTTCCCACTCTTCCTGTGTGCAGGAGAGAGAGGAAACGAATGGATTACAGTAGTATCCGCAGGTCCAGTGTAGCCAGTACTATGTTTGGAAAGGTGGCAGCGGCTTCTTCTCCAGTGAGCGCATTTCTTCGTCCTTATCCCGGTCAAAGCCACGCGTGTCAAAGCCACGACGCTCCATCATCACCGCGCTCTCCTCGCGCAGTTTATTGAACAGATTTTCGGCCTTGGCTATGGTCTCCACATCGTCTGGGTTCTGTGCGTAATCATCAAGAACCTTCTGCATGCTATCTCGGTTCTGAGAACTGAGTGCCGAAAGGGGGATTTGGGCGCTGCCCCGCTTTGACGGCTTCGTCTGTGTCGGGCTTGGGCTCCAAGCAATGGTGTTAAAAACCTCAAAGGTGGCTGGCACAAGGCCGTTCTTACTGTACATCGCATCATAGCACGCAGACGCGCAGAGGAGCACGTCACGGTTCAGCGGCTGCCGCGCGTAGTGACACGCGCTCTCCCCCATGAGCGAGAGATGCTCCATGAGGTGGAAGGGCGTCTTGTAGAGTAGAAGATGGCGGTCAAGGTCGATGGAGGGGATAGTGAACCCGCACTGCAAGGTGAGCGTGGAGAGTCCTGCCCCATCGATCATGGGGGAAATGTGTGGGCTGACCCCACCAAGCGCCTCCATCTGCGCCATAGAGAAGCAGCTACGCAGCTCATAAAGAGTGTTGCCACCGAACATGCAAGTGAGCATGAAGCCATCTCGCTTGAGGACGCGGCGGATATTCACGAGTGCAGTTTCAAGATCATTCACCCAGTGCATGGACAGACACGAGACCACCATATCCACCGACTTCTGCGGGATGCCGAATGGATTAGGCTTCTCCTCATCACAACATATCTGCACAAACTCGACGTCAGGTGGGATGAGATGCTTGATCTCCTCGTAGTTGCGATTGAGGCGGTCCTCAGAGATATCTGTTTGTATATACTGCTTAAGTCCGTACAGCTCCTTCTTCTCCAGCATGTGGCGGAAATACCACCCCGTGTGCGCCCCGACCTCTAGCACAATGCGTGTGTCCCGCTTCACAAATGCACGGCGGTCGAGGAGCTGCTCGGCACATTTCTTATGCAGGTCACACGCAGGGGAGTCCACCATACTGCGCTGAATGCCTTTTACCCCACGATCAAACATCTTTATCGTGAACATCCGGGACGTAGTCGACCGCGTGAGGATGACGGGGGACGTCATGATGCTAAACTGATCAAGTAATGGACACAGCTGACGCTCCCAACCTAATGAGGTAACGGAACAGCAGTTCCGCAAGAGAAGCACAGGAGAAAAAAAATACAGAGAAGCGGAAGAAAATAATAAAAATTGACAATCGGGAAGGCAACGAAAAGGCACAGCGAGGTGTTCGCTCGGCCACGGACATCGCTGGACAGCGGGGCAGCAAGCATCCGTGTGGCAGGAGTGATCTAATAACAGTACAGTCACACTCCCCGCACGCTACCTCATTCCTCCTAGGGTGTGTGTACTCCCTTTCTCTCTGCGCTGCCTTCTTTGCTGTATCTATGGGGAGATGTCGCTTGTCAGCCACACCTTCGCAACACTCCCATTGCGCCTTCACAAGCACCCCTCTATCGGCCGTCAGTAGTGAAACGTAAAAACAAAACAATAAAAAACATACAGAAGTGCCATATGTATATAGAGCGTAACACACGCACCACATCGATATATGTATATATGGCTGGTCTCAATTGTCATAATGATGGCAGTAGAAAACGTACACGTGGTCAGCGAAGACACGGGATAGCTACCGACGGCCACCAACACCTTCTCTCACCCCTTCACCCATCACAAATTTCTATCGTAGTACTGTCGGCAGCACCACTTCCATCGGTAGCTCATTTTTTTCCCCCTTCGTGCTTGCTTCCTCGAACCTCAAAAAAACGCAGCTCGCGATTCCACAAGACAAGGAGGGGGTATCGATCTATAAGCCCCCATGCCACACCGTCGCGGCACTGCACAGCGTACCCCTCCAACAGTCAATTATCGCCGCCTGCGCGCCAACGCCTGACCAGCCATGGCAAGGTGCTCCTCCAGCTCGTTCGAGCTCTTCTCATACTCGCGAAACGCGTTCAGTAGCACCTCGTACTTGTTATCCACGTCGGTTGAGAGCGACGTCACGCGACTGCGCGACTTTTCATCAAGGGCTACCATCTCGGCTCGGAGGCGGCTGACATCCGCATTCTGACGGGATATCTCTGCGTCTACAGCCCGCGCGCTCTCCTCCACACTACGGAAGTTCTCGTCGGTGCGATCACTGAGCTCCGCGATCATCTGAAGCACACGCTCCCCACCTCCGCCACCCTCCCGTGCCACCCGCTCGGCACGTTGTTGTGCCTCCAGCACTGCCTCGCTCAGGCGACGCTCCTGCTCAGCCCTGGACTGCCCAAACTCCTCCACCACACGTGCCACATCGCGGCGGTCCTGCCCGCACTGACGCGACAGGCCCTCAACGTCACGGTTCGCCTGACCAATGGCCTCCTGCAGAGGCACGAGCGCACGGTGGGCTTGGTCAGCAAGTCGTCCAGCCTGATCGGCGTCCTCACCAGCGGCATTGGCCATCTTTCGGGTGTCATCCAGCCCCTTCACTACGCGATCCATCGCCGCCTCTAAGTCTTCCAAGCGCACCCGCACCTGACTCAGCTTATCGGACCCACTCAGCTCGGAGACGTATCGCTCCATGTCCCGCTGGTGGCTCTGTACCTCCCTCACCCCTTCCTCTAGCTCGCCCAGTCTCTGCATTACCTGACGCTGCCCCTGTGTCAGCTGCTGGTGCTGACTCAGAATGCTCTGTAGAACATTATTGAGATGGGAGCCATCCATCTGGAAGGCAATGAGCGGCCTGCTCTGCAAGAACTCTTGACTGCCCTCCATTTGCCTTTAAAAAACCCTACGTCACTGCACACCTCGTTAGTGTTTTTTCCTTCTCCCTTTTACGTACAATCTTATGCGACAGGGAGTAGCTACCACTACAATCAGCAGCAACCGCTAAACCTGGAGTGCGTTGCTATGTTTCGAATGTCAGTTAAAGATTCACAGCAGCGCTCGCCTCGATGCGCACGTCTACTGGAATAGCAGCAACTTTGAGGTCTCTCTCAGTGCTTACTACAGAAGAACCTCACAACTTAATCGTCCTGATGGATTGCTTCCTTCCCTCGTGTGCGAGTGTGTATTTATGAGATCGAGTGACCCTAGTGAATGCACAGTGTGTCTCACCCACCTTCTCCACGTACAGTCGTCGTTGAATCACACTGCAACACTAAAAGGCTTCTTTAAAAAAACGTGCGACACAATCAATCAAAGGTAGATACAAAAACGCCTAGGCAGTGAATAAAGAAGAAGTCGCTAGTAAAATAAAGTAAAGCAAAGAGGAAAAAGATACATGAGAAGAGGGCCTATGCAACAGTCGCAGATGACGATATGATCAAGAGGAGATAGTAGTGCCTAGTACCCACGCACACACCCTTTTCACCGCATCGCAGCACCATGAGCCCACACCTGCTGCATGATTGCACATTTTTTTTTCTCACCACACCTGTGTTGGCCAGTAATAGTCTCCACACCGTCACCTGGTACGTCTGAAAATTATATATGCACGTAAATAAAAGGTAAAAAAAAGTATATATGCGTTTATGAAACAGCTAGTAAAGGTGACTATAAGTATGGGTATTGCGGTATCATATCACCAATACCATAGTTTCGCCAGGAACAAAATGAAATATTGAGGAGGTCAGATACAATATATATACATATATATATATATATATATATGTGCGTAACATCCCGCTCGATAAAAAAAATAATTTTTCTTTAAGTATTCACTGACTGCACTTTCCTACCTTACCAGCAACGATTATAACTTCGACCGTGCAAACGATTCACCCTTCGCAATGTTCTTCTTGAGAACAGGGATGGCCTCCTTGAACATCTGCTGCTCTCTGGGTGACATTTGGCCGATGGGAAGACGGCG
>JAODGE020023809.1:0-10433 GCA_027574965.2 Ecitophya simulans
GAGTGCCATGATAGTGGACGGAGCAAGGGTCCGCGGCGTTGGGCGACTTCTTCCCGGACACGTCCTCGACCTTGGTGAGGATCTTGAAGCGCATGCCGCTGGGGAGGGTGTGAACGCCAGGATCCTCGATCACTTTTCGCAAGAACTTGTCTCCGGCGATTGCATCCTTCGATGCACCGGAGGACAAAACGTTGCCCATTAAAAAAAATCTTCTATTTGTGGATGTACTTGTAGAGGTTTACAACGACTCCTTCGTGTCTTCTTTTAGAAACTAAGCAGTGAGTGTTGGCACGGGAAAATAAAGCGTAAGAGGAGTAGGAAACGAAAGGGTGGTGGTGGTGGTGGTAGGGAGGATAGTTGTTGTGCCATGCTGACTGCGGGTTAACCACAGATTCGCATTAGCAGATCCGTGGGTGATATGCATTGCAACCGCGCAGATAAACGAGAGATGAAGGGGTGGGGGGGGGGGAGGAGAGACTGGAAGATCTTATAGCCTACTGCGACCTTCAGTACCACGACAAGAGAGATCTAATCATACGTATGTACAGTGAGCCATTTTCAAGCTATAATACATGTTGCGCAAACCTCTGAAAAAATTTCGACAATGGTTCAGCGAAAGAGCAGATATGGAGATACATGCTCTACTCATCTCCTTTCTCCTCTCTCTACACACACACACACACACAGAGGCCTCGTCTCCCGCTCATTTCGAAGGGATCACTCCGCTGTGAGGGAGCGGGCACCGCTATACATAAGGCACATTACTTATACATTACAGACAAAAAAAGTGAAAACGCCCTCCTTCCCCCTTTTCCCATCAGAGGTCGGGATATCTCTAGTCGTATATGGAGCCGTAGCCATCGTTCTCTGCCGGATCTGTCATCATGGCACGTCGCAGCACAGCGGTGAGGGACTCTGGTGGTGCTTCATCATCATCATCGTCCTTGATGAACCCGAATAACTTCTTGCTCTCATGCCTGTACCACCACCCATAACACTCCCGCTCCTCTGCCTCCTGCGCCACCATCTGCGTGCGCTCGTGATAGATCTCGAGCTCAAGGGCAGCCACCCTCTCAGCCCCCTGCATGGCGGCGGCGGCAGCCTCGACTTCTTCCAGATCCTGACGCCACGCGGCAAGCTCCCGCACCAGTCGTTGCTGGCGCGCTCGCTCACACTTGGCTGCGTGCACGCGCCATGCACATTGCACCCTCAAAACGCACATATACACGTACCTGCGAGCCCTCTCTGCCTCTGCATCGGCTTCCCGCTCCCTCGCCCGCGCTTGTCGTCTGCGCTCAGCGCGCTGTACTTTGCTGGCGGCAGCGTCACGCCGGAGTTCCTGACGCACCAGACGGCGCATGAACAGCTTCTCTGTGAGGATGTGCACTCGGCGCGACTCTGCCTCATGTTCGCTGGCGCGCGCGTGGAGGAAGGCGTCGACAATAGCGACACACCGCTCCCGGTGTGCCTGTGCCTCCGCCGCAGCGAGCCGCTCCCGACGCCGTATGCTCTCCCACTGCTCCCCGAAGCTCCGGCGGGCTGCCGCACCGCGGCCGACGGCTTGAATGTGAAAGAGAGCCAGTATGATGGCGCGGCCACCCGCTGCTCGGAGGCCCCGAGCGGTGCGCTTTGCCAACACCACTCGCGCAAAGCTCTGCAATGTCAGAGTAGCGCCGTAGCACTGGAACTCCGTGCGCTGTCGGTCCTCCTGCACCGTTCGGGCGGTGTGCCGGAGGTATCGCAGTTCGCGACCGGCATAGTACCGTCGCCACCCTCGCTGTATCGTCGACGCAGCGAGCCTCAGAGCCCGGGCAATGGTCAGGGCTCGATCGAAACAGCGTCTATGCAGTGCCGCTGCCCATCCACCTTGAATCAAGCGCGCGGCCTCGTCGGCGCGCAGCTGCTCATCCCGTGCCTGGCGTGTGAGGCGCTGGCAGCGTAGCATATACTCGCGAAAGACAAAGGCCACAAGATCGGTGCTTTGTCCGAGCTTGGCGTGGTGATCACGGATTTGCTGCGCGCGCTGGGCCTTGTACACCCTCACAGCTCTACGCTCCAGCACTCCACGAACCACAGACTGAATGGTCGTCGCGGCGGCGTCGAGTTTCGCCTGCTCCTCTCGCTGCCGACGTTCCTCCGCGACCTCGGCAGTCCTGCGCAGCCAGTAAGCCTTGCGAACCGGCGCCAAAGCCCACCACCGCTGCACTAACACAGCTGCCACCTCGTACTGCTGAAGACGTTCGTCACGGTGCAGATTCAGGAGGGCCCGCAGGTGCTCGCGCTTGTGCTTCTGAGCCAACCAGCGTTTCGCCACAGACGCTATCACACGTGCACTGCGCAGCTGCAGCCTCTCCTGCTCGGCGCGCTGCATGTCTGCCACATGCGCTCCTGCAACCGCTGCGGTGCGCCGTTTGCGTGCGAGGGTGGACTTGAGAAAGCCAGTGACGCAGAGCGCGGCTGCTTTTTGTCGCATGTAGACGTGCTTGTAAAGCAGCTGCCTTCGATTGTGCAGTTCCAGCCTGGCGCAGCAGGACCTCCACGCACGCTGGATCACACAGGCGGCGTTATGTCTCCGCGTGTGCATATGCGTGAAGTGGAAGAGCATCTCGCGGTCCCGCCGCTCCCTGCACTCCTCCACTGACTCCACGTACTGAGCATCGGATTCCTCGTCGCTGCTGGGTATGCTTGGAGGAATGGAAGCCGAGAGCGTAGACAGAGATGTGGGGAGGTTGCTCTCCGACAACTCTGCGCGGGAGCCTCCGCGCGAGCTGCTGCCTGGACTTGCGTTGTTGCTGCGATGGGGTGCCGCCACAACTCTTCGGCCACCGTGGCGGTGGTGGCGGCTGTGGCCCTCAGTGCCCTCTTCACTGTGATCCCGTGTGGTATCGTGCAAGGATGGCGAGTGGGTGGCGTCGGCCCCCTCACCGTTACCATCCACACTACCTAAATCGCCAGGTGGCGCGTCGAGAGTGCTGGGGGCCTTGTTGCCATCATCACAGCTCTTGTTGCCGTTCATGTCGGTGGTGGGATGGCACACAGCCGTGGAATCGGAGGATGCCGCGGGGTTCGTAACTGCTTCGCCCCTGCCCCCGCCCTCTTCAGACTTGGTGGTACCTGGACGGCCCTTTCCATTGGAGGAGGGCTTGCCATCTGAGTGATGTGAGGGCGCTGTCGTGCTCGGCCGGGCTGCGGTGCCGTCTCGCGTCTCCTTCCCGTGCTGGGTGGTGCCCTCACCCGCAGCTAGGAGTTCCGCACGCTGCTGGCGAAGTGCCTCGGTCTTCTTGCGTTCGTGCCTCTCACGCCTCTCCTTCCGCAGGGCCTTCTCCATCTTCCGCTGCTCCCTCGCCATTATGTCCTCTGGCAAGAAGGAGCGCGCCCGCCGCGCCCGCCGCTTCTCCGCCGCCGCCTCCTCCTCGTCACGCTTGCGTGCCTCCTCCTTGGGGTCTGTGAAGACAGCGTCCTGCACCGGCCCCTTGAGTAGGAAGGCATCTTCGGGGTGCTTCAGTCGGTGGCACATCCGCACCGCCGCGACGGAGCCCCCGCGGGGCGTCCACGGCGCGGAGGTACGGGGAGCCGCTGGCACCTTCGAGGGGGGCGTGACGGCGGCGTGGGGGGTGAAGGTGGTGGTTGGCGGGGGCGACGTGCCGCCAGCGCTGAGCGTCCTGAATGAGGGCACTGTGCGGGTGACTGCATGAGCTTCAGGGGTCCACGTGGCACCAAATGAGCTGGGTGGGAGAGCCGCAGGCGCGCCAGGAAGAGGAGGGGGAGGAGGCCGTGGTGGCGACCATGACTGCTGCTGCTGTGAGACCGCCAGTTCTGTGAGATGGTGCGGCGGCTTCGCCGAGTGTGCGGTGTTAGTGGCGCTCCCGAGGGGGAGGCAGAGCGGCGGGGGCATGGGGGTCAGGGAGGGCGGGCCCGTGTTGCATGGGGCCCCAGTCACCCCCTCTGCGTGTGCGCTGCCGCTCGTGGAGCGCCGCTGCGGCAGTCTTGGGGGAAGGAGCGGCTGTGAGAGCTGTCGCAGTGGAAGGGTAGGGAGAGCCACGCTCGTGGTGACGGTGGTGGTGGTGGCGGCGTCTCGAGGCATCTCGGGGACGTGCTCCGGCCCCAGAGCCTCCACGATCATTGCCACCGCTCGCTTGTGAGTGGGACCTAATAGCTCCACAGAAAGCAGATACGCCTTCTGGAGCAGTTCAGTGGACTTCTCACGCAGCACATCGGGCACGAGCTCCCGCTCTGTCTGGGGGGCTCTGCGTGCAGGCCCGGATGCCGCCGCGGTACTGCTGGTGGCATCTGCTTCTGCTCGCATGGCGGTGGCCGCGGTGAAGAGAGATACGATCAGCTGCTCCAGAGCGGTGTCAGAGGCCCCGGTATGCCAATCACCGCCGCGGACGCACATCTCAGTTAGCACCTGGACAGCCTTGTTGCTACGCCGAGTGGCCTCCGTGTACCTCCGATTCTGCAACTGGAGCAGTGCGAGTAACAGCTCGTTGCGACTGCCCTGAAGAAGATCAAATGTGCGCACCACCGCTTCCAACACATCCACCTCTGCCTCCTCCACACCCGACTGCAATGTCGCGCTGGAGAACGCAACCACCCTGGACTCCATGCGGCACCTCATCTTGCACGACTCTGTCGCCTTCTTGAAGGCCGCTGCCACATCTGCGTAGCTGTCTGCACCACTATTAGCCCCCGCACCCATCAGTGCAGCAGCCATCAGGGAAGCCACTCTATCACCACCTCCACCACTGCCGTTGCCCATTTCCGTCGGTCGTGGCTCTTGCTGGTCCATCAGCGAACAGACCGCCTTGATGCTGTTAGCCGTGGTGGTGGTGGTGACGGCCTCTCCGGGCGTGCCGGCCCCCATTTGGACAAGGGCGGCCGCGCACATGATGTGTGCCTTCGTGAGGAGCAGATACGTTTCCCGGAGATCCAGCGCCACCCGCACACTCTCCGCAGGCCCCGCTGTCCATTCCCCCACGCTATTCATTGCAGCGGTGGAGGGCCCCGCCGCCGTGGCTCTGTCGCTGCCATCCGCATGAGCAGTGTCCACAGTGCTCAGGGTAAGTGGGGAGAGCGGTGTGCCCTTCCCAGCCCCACTACCGCCCCGGCCGCCGGCGAGCCGTAGTGTCGCTGGGAGGTACTGCTCCACGGTATCGTGGAGCCCGCCGGCCTCCTGCAGCTGTGTCACTAATGCGAGGCAGAGGGAGTGGACCCGAGTGGAGGCCGGCGCCGCTGTCCGATGGTCGGTGTTGCTGTGCTGCAGGGGGCTGAGCAACACGGCGCACTCCCCCAAGACTCGTGCGGCCTCATTGTGGGTGTTGTGCAGAGCATCTATGAAGATGCGCAGCGCGTCTGGTGGACGCGCTGCTATGTAGGCTTGGCAGCGCCGCACTAGTTCGTTACTTTCACCTGCGTCACGCAGCATCGCACCCGGCTGACCAAACTTGTTTCCCACCCCGCCCCCGACCTCTCTCCCTGTGCGGTTGATCTGATGTGCAGTAGATGAGTAAACAAAGAGAGAAATCCTATAAACTGTACAAAAAAGCGTGTCCTTGCACCTTTCTGAGCGAGGAGTTAATTGTAAGAGAGAGGGCAATATATAGTGAACTGCTCACTTCCTTTTTTCTCTGTACAGCTCCTCCTTTCACCCACCAGCGTTGGCGAGCACCTCACCAGCCCACTTCTCCGAGAGAGCAATCCTATAGTCGCACAGTTACTGTATCAATGGATAAAAAACCCCAACGATACAGAATACAATGCTATCTGCTAAGAATAAAAATATTAAATCAGCAACAGCAAAGGAAGCAGAAGGCAGTAAGTCACGGAGCCAAAACAACAACAACAGCATTGTATCACAAGTGAGATACAAGTAACTCCATGGAGTTTGTAAATCACAACTTTTTGTCTTCCCCACCCTCCCCCTCCAATCCGTGGAGTAAAGGGCGTAGATAAGACCACATATACCTCGTTCATCTGTATTCGGATTTCTGATTTCACTGTGCTTCTTCCACTCTCTCGATAATAAGAGACTGACATACGCTAATTTAACCTCCTTCCTTTTTTTATACTTCTAACGAACTCGAGTAGACGTACCAATACAAACAAGAGAAACGGGAAAAAATCAAACAACACACACGCAAACACGTACACACACACACATACACATATACATACGCATACAAGAAGAGATGACAGCAAGTGCTAAGTGCCTTCAGCGGTGCTGCTGTAGTGGATGCATAGCCCCTGGATGACAGCACACACACACACACATATATATATATGTGTTTTC
The DNA here is from genome assembly GCA_027574965.2 of Ecitophya simulans. Classification (NCBI taxonomy): domain Eukaryota; kingdom Metazoa; phylum Arthropoda; class Insecta; order Coleoptera; family Staphylinidae; genus Ecitophya; species Ecitophya simulans. The sequence goes on from JAODGE020023809.1 coordinate 6,290, forward strand.
GCTTCTTCAATCATACTTTTATTCAAGAATGAATGCACATGCGCATGAAACTACTTTCAATTTTTGCTAGTACATCTCATACATAGTTGTGCATACATACATGCCTATCTCTCTGTTTCTCATTCACACATTCGCTACATGTACGTACACCCTGCACACACACGCATGCATGCACTGCCGGGTGCCTGAGACCTCGCTGCCTCTTTCAATATCGCGTACTTGGCTGTGTGCGGAGGGATGACTTTATATATATATATATGTACATGTGCGTACGTTCGTGTGCATGTATGTATGTATGTGTGTTGTGCTCATGTGTATGTATGTGTGGTCGATACGCACGAACAATGAGGGTAACGTGGGAAAGAAGTCTTACCTCCGCCCTCAAATTATGGTAGCATGAAGTTCGTGAACCACACCAAAGACTGTGAGGGAGAGAGTTTACGGAAGTGAGCACTTACGCACGCGTACATTCACTCACTCACAGGCCTGCGCAGTCGTCGTTAGCACGAGCAGCCACTTGAACTCTTGGCGGGAGGGGCGGCATCGTTGAAGTTTGCCTTGCGTCCCTGTGAGCGTGCTGCCGGCTTCTCCTTGTCCTGCGCGGCAGCAGGCACCACTACCACATCATAGACGGACTTCGCGAGCCACTCGAAGGCCTTGTCGACATTCGTCTTCTCGAGGGCGGATGTCTCCAGAAAAGAGAGTCCATTCTCCCGAGCAAAACGATCGGCGGTCTCCTTCTTGACCACGCGCAGGTGCTCGAGGTCACACTTATTGCCAATGAGGAATATGCAGCAAGTCGTCGGCACAAAGACACGGAGCTCCTGCAGCCACGTTTGAATGGAGTCGAAGGAGGTCTGATTGGTGATGTCGTAGACAAGCATTGCCCCTTTGGCGCCGTGGTAGATGGAGCGCGAGATGGCGCGGAAGCGTTCCTGCCCAGCGGTGTCCCAGACCTGAATCTTGGCGTCACGGCCCTCCACCTTGATGGACTTGGTCATAAATTCTACCCCAATCGTCGCAGGGGTCTCCTGACTGAACTCGTTTGTAGTATAGCGACTCATCAGGTTGGATTTCCCGACACCACTGTCGCCGATGAGGACGATCTTGAAGCTGAGGTTGGTGTCCTCCATGTTTTCTTTGCCTTTTCTTCTGGTGTATGAATGTTATTCCCTGTGCCTTTTGCAGTTACACTGTGTGCGCCGTCACTGGCAATATAAGCACTATATATATATATATATATGTACGTATGTGTGTGTGTGAGTATATATGTGTATACGCTGGATTCGCTTCCTTCTTTTCGTTACTATTTACTTTCACCAATACAGTGCGTGTGTGTGAGATAGAGAGAGAGCAAGGTAATGAGTACAAAGTGGCTCTATGCAAGATGAGCGTTCATGCAGGAGGCATCACTTTGTATCGTAGGAACGAATTCAAGGCCGGGGAGCTGAAGACATTCCCCCCTCAAGCTTCTTATCAGCATCTCTTTCTCTCTCTATCGCTATAGAGTGTTAGTGTATCATATCTTTTTTTAATGCAAGATCGGGCCAGGCTGTGGAGAAGGGTGCTTCAAGTATATACAACCGAGAAAAAAGAGCACTTCTCAAGTACAGAGGACACTACAGTGATAACCAGCAAGTACACACAACACACACGCGTTGATGCATTTTGTTAAGCGGCCACAATTCGGTGGAATATTGCCGGACAAATCCATCACATCACCCCCCTCGACAAGGAAAGGGAAGTGGTGCCTGCAATGTGTGAGCATGTGTGTGTGTGTTGGGAATCACCACCCCCTTATGGCAGAGAGAGGGGCAATGATAACCGAAAGACCCTACTCTGTCACTCTTATCTACTTCGCTACCAGCACTCTTACTGGCCCACCCCCTGTTTTCGTTCAATCTTACCACGAACACACTCGCTTACACGAATAAATTTGTATTGACGCCGCTGCAAAACAACTAAAACCCTAAAAAAGGGCGTATAACATAGAAAAAAAGTAGTAAAAACGTATTAATATAAAGAGTGGAAGGGATGCTGAAACCTTCGGTACATATATATATATATATATATATATATATATATATGTAACATAGGAACTTTATTGAACGTACGAGCAGCACGCAAGCGATACCCCCCCCTCTTCCCACACACACACATCATCATCACTCCCGTTTCCCAACCTACAACAACAACTATCATTCTCTTTTTTATAATGTTCCTCTCATACACTTTTTTCACTTCTTTCTCTTTCCCTCTCATGTTTTACTGGGTTGATCAGTCATGCTTCCCGCGTGCTGGCAGGAGCCCCTGACCATTGCTAACTCCTTCACCTCCTATCCCGCCAACTTGCAGCATGCTCCGCTTACTCATTAGTTGTTCATTCCGGCCTTGATTGCTCATTACAACTGAATCACTCGGAGGCGTGCGTCTCTCTCTGTGTGTGTATCCGCGTTGGATGGAATGAGGGCGGGGAGATAAGAGAGGGGGGGGGGTGCTATACAGACGCACTCATAGTTTCGTACATTGCCACTAACAAAAGAGGTCTGCCATCTCATTCAACCTGCCGTTACAGGGGGGGGGGCATGTGACGCATCTATTTCCTCATTTTTGCGTTATCCCGCAGTGTAGGTGCGGCTGCTGCCGCTGAGCTCACAGAACGAGAATCATATATAGAGACGAGTTGCAGCAACGATATAATTATACGTACTTATAATGAGCCCCAGTCCTCCTGCTATAATACTGCCACGTCTGACCACACGGATTTGAAAGCAACGCGTAGGTCGATGTGTCTCCACATCTGTTACTGCGTGTACACGACGCATGCTCACCATTCATATTATATGTGTTTTATCATCTGCCTCTCCTGCCGTGCCACAGCACACACAGCTTCTTTCCTTTTTTCTCAGCACCCCATCACCCCCACTCCATCCTCCTCCACTTCCTCTCTTGTGAGATGTTCACAGTGGCTGGCCCATTAGATGTGAAAGTTCTTTTTTTTCGTAAATAGCAGGCATTGTATGAGAAATAGAGAGAGAGAGAGGTTGGAATAGAGGGAAGTGTGGGGACGCCATTCGCTATATCAGGTTCACTTGAGAAGAGCCGAGAGGTGGGCGATAAAAGACGTGAGGTGCGCGGAGAGAAAAAGAAGGAGGTCGGGAGGGGGGGGGGGGGGCTGATCACTCAGTTACTGATCCCCATCTCCACGAAGCGCTCGCCATACGTCTTTGACTTGATGCGGGACAGTAGCACCATTTGCACGTCGAACAGGGCGATGATGTACAGAATTATGGTAAGGAAACCGCCGGCAAACAGCAATCTGTTCATAGCACAGTTGCGAACTGGCTGGCCAAGTGTCCCGATCACAACCGTGTTGTCGTCCTCGTCTTTCCCCCAGAAGATATTACCCAAATCCGACATGTTGCTAATGTTACCCAGCGTGCTCGTATCAAAGCCGCAATCGGTCACCACGGGTGCGCTGAGGCCGAAGGAGTGAGAGACCAAGAACAGGCCGAGCAGTAGCATGCCGGTGAGAGCGTATAGAAGACGGTACGCCTTCCGAGGGACGAAGTGGAGGATGACATAACATATAGCGATCACAATGGAGACCAGTATTGCGAGGAAGTGGGCGAATCCAGCCTTGCCAAAGTTCTTTTCTTTCGTTATAATTCCCCCGGCACCTACTACAAAGAGAAGGGTGGTAATTACCAAGAGTATGGCAATGATCAGTGAGAAGAACTTACGAAAGAAGGTGGCTACCTTCGAGCAAATACCACCGCAGTCCATCCTTGCCTTATTAAAAAAAAATGCTTTGCTTGGAACTTATTTTCCTTTGTTTTCTTCTTCGTAAGCGGGGGGGGGGTGGAAAGCGAAATGTGCTGATTGTGCTGATTACACGTATAGGTGCGTGGGTAGATGCGATATCAGTGCTGCCACTCCCTTTCTTTATTCTCCTTATCAAGACGCTCCTTTGTGTCGGTCTCACTGTGCACGTATGTGTCCACAACAATCTTGTTCTGGTAAATGTGCTTTTCCTATAATTACCACGACAAGTAGCACAACACACGGGTGAACGGGGGGGGGGGGGGGGGAAGAGGAAGAAAAAAAGAGAAGAGGCCAGCACAAAAAAAAAAAACACGAAGAA
>JAODGE020023810.1:0-62598 GCA_027574965.2 Ecitophya simulans
CCCACCCCCCCACGCGGCCCGCCCGCACTTCACACGAGCCCCCTCGGCGACGGAAAATCGGACCCCCCCCCCCCCCCCCCCCCCCCAACTGACTGTTGGTCACCCACCTCACAGCAGCTCACGTCAGCTGTAGCGGGGGAATAAGATGATAGAAATATGTACAAAGGCGACCAAAGTACACACACAAACACATTTATTCTCTACAACATCACACTCTCTGCTTCATCTCTGTTGGAGTTGCCGGGACGTCTGTGTGTGTGTGTGTGCGTTGATGGGTTTATTATATCTATTAATCGTCCGGACTCCACGCCGCTCCCTGTTACTTACACCCACCTAGTGTGCTATCTGCAATTCTCTTTGTATCACTACTCTCTCCCGAGATGACATGTATGCGTCCTTGCCGCAACCGCCAAGGCGTGGTGTATGTACGTTTCCCCATGATATTACTGCTTTTATATTCCGTTTTTTTATTACTTACTTTGAACTCTTGAGACTACGAACAGTTGAGTTGATGCCGAGGTGGGTGTGCAATATATATATATATATATATATGTACGCTAACACGTACAACTCCTGAGAAGGGATACGGGCAGTTTGCCTGGACTCAGCGGTCATTATACAAATGAACGAATAAATGAGCAAATATATATCTATATATCTATACACATGCGGATGGGTAAGTCTATGGATTCATTTTTCCCCCTATATGTACACTTAATTCATTGAAAGGTGTATATCCATTTCCTTTCTGATTTTTAAGTTTTAGAATCGAACATTTGTGGAACAAGGGCACGTCCCCGCTCTTCGTTCCCGTCCTTCCCCCCATCTGCGGCCTCTGGATCTGCAGTTTTATACCCCCCATCTTACAAACAAAGTTGCATTGTCGAAGTTATGATGGCCGCGGGCAATAAACATACATAAGCAATGATTCGCTATGAGGTACATCGCCTAATCAACAGCAAAACGTACCAATAATAACAGAGTAGCCGTGCGTGCTCTCACTCTCTCCCTCCTTCATCCTGCAATCCATCGTAGCGGCACCAATGCACCCATAGGGATGTGCACCTCTAGACTACACTCCGCATCTCAGTTCCAATTTCTTCCTCACTCTTCACCACCAATTTTTTTAATTTAGCAGTCATCATCGCAACAATAACTGATATACATACATATAGATAAAGTTAAGCATCATCCATGAAGCCGGCACTCTTTCTCTCTTTCTGTGGTGCTCGAGGTGACCCATATACTGTATGAGTGTTAGTCTTCGTACTTGCGTCTCGGTGTTCTCCTTCATGGGCACACAAAGGACACTGAGCACAGAGTGATGTGCTGCGTATCGGTGGCGCTGGTGGTGGTGGTGGGCTCTATAGATGGGCATGAGCGCGATGCTCGGAGGTACGACGCGGGCTCTCAACTTGGTGGGAACAACTTGGGAGGTACACACCACCGGCCGTTGTGGGTATGCGCTTTATCTCACTTATCCTTCTGTTTGGAATCTATTCTGTGCTGGAGAGATGGAGGAGATATTGCGTGACCCTCCCATCTATACATGCGATTCGTCGTGTACGACACGAAGCGAGCATAGGTTTCTGACACGAGTTACCGCACAATCCACCGCATTTGAGGGGCATTGAGGGTCGTAACAGCAGTCATACCAGTTGCCATCATTTGATTTTTCCCCCTCCTCAGTTTTTTTATTATTTTATTTATACTTCGTGCACTTTCTATGCAGCAACAGGAAGGATTCGCCTCCTCTCTGCGTGATGTAGAGTAGCTGGAGTGGGCGTGCGATGGAGCGTTGTGTGCGTCTCTGTGCGTTTCTGTGTGTATGTTTTTCCCTTTCCTTGTCTCGCTGTTCTTTGTTTACTTTGCAATTTGTCTCCCCCCTTTTTATCATTGGTCGCCCGCACGCTGGAACACCTCGCGTGCCCTCACTTTTCATGCATGCATGAGATGCGTAGAAGTGACCCTTATTCACCTTTCCTTCACTTTCGAAGACTTCTCCCTTCCTCCTTCTCGTTTGCATCTTCTTCGTAGAGAAGAGGAAACACAAGCAACCACACAGATACACTAACACTAAGAGAGGAACACAAGGCACACGCACAATACCAAGTCTATCGTCATCTTAGTTGCATACCTATATACATATAGATAAGGCTCTATAGCGGCTTGAAGAGTCCACAGCGACAGCCGTTCCTCTGCCCCTTCCCCTATCCATCCCCCCTCGTCCTCTGCACGCTCTTCCCTCCCCTCCGCTTTGCTCTCTTGTTGCTGTCTGTTTCTCGTGAAAAGGCACCCATCTGACACAGGCACACACACACACACACCTCCTCCTCTTCCTACAGTAAGCCGACACAATGGACACACTGCTTATCGTGCTTTGCGGAACTGATGCCTTCCGCGTGGAGGGCGCACTGCAGGGCTCTGTGGCGAACACACATTTTGCGTGGAATCGCTCATACACCATCTCCTGCACCCCCGCACTCGGCGTCGAGCAGCTGGACCGACGAGCGCTGCAGCTCAGCCACGCCATCGTCCTCTGCAAGGGAGGTCGCGCGGCGCGGGCGAGTGACGCGTACGGCAACAAACCAGTGATCGCGCTCGACGACGCTCCGGACTCGTGTACGGATGGGATCACCGACGCTGAGTTCTATTACGGCCGCTGCACGCTGGAGGAGCTGCGTGACCGTCTCGTGTCCCTCGCCCTCGCGCCACCGCATGTGCTGTACGACTCCCTGCTGGGATGTCTCACTCCGGTGGGCGAGCGGGCATTTCAGCGTGCCTTCTGGCTGATGGACAAGGATGGCGACGGACGCTTGTTGAACGAGGAGGTGGTGTGGTGGCGCAGACTCACCGACTGCGCACAGGTGAGCGAGGCAGATGTGGCGGCATTTCTTACTAATGCCTACGACACCATCCAGCGCGGGCGCGTCGCCGAGATGACCGGGGAAGAGACGGGGGCGGCGGCCGCTGCAGCTGAGGGAAAGAGCTCCGCGGAGAATCACGCCGCGGAGTCGTTGGTGATGGACGTCAACGTGTTTCTCGAGCTCCATGCACGCTGGCTCGCGGAGGAGCAGACACTGGAGGCGTGGGCGACGCTCCACACCGCAGGCACGCACCCGGATGGCGAGCCCTACACATGGCACGACTTGCATTCCCAGCGTGTCGACCCGAGCACCAATACTTATCTATCTGCCATAGCAATCCAGTTCTTCATCGGCGTGCACAAGCGTGGTCGCATGCAGGAGGCACTCGACATGTGGTCACTCACCCCTGGATGCCCCTGGGGCGATATCGATGGCTTTGCTCAGCAGGGCATCCCAATCGATCGCTTCATAGAGTATTGGAAGTATATGGCGACGCAGCGACACGAATCTGTGATTATGTTTGCACGGCATTGGGGCTTCAGGGGAGATGCCACACTGCTGTTTGCGCGCCGGCACACTCGCTTCACCCGCACCCCTGAGGAGCCGCTTCCCAATATGCTGCACGTCCTTGTCGTTGGCGCTGCGAACTGTGGAAAGTCGCAACTCGCCTTTACCTTGACCACCACCGATGACTCCGAAGTGCTGCAGCGCCACAATCGCAACGAGGCGTATGTGCGCACCATGTCCGGCTACTTTGACAAGGACTCGAGGGACGTGAGGGACAGTGGGCGAGCCACATCACTGGAGCCGCTGTCCATTGCCTACACGTGTGTCACACCAACCCGAGCGGAGTACATTATGACAAACCGCAACAGTAACCGCACAGTGGACATTGTGATGCTCTGCTACGACGGCGGCAACGCTGCGTGGAGCGGGCGCCACATTATCGAGTTCGTCACGAAGATGAAGAGCGAAGGCTTCTATGATAGGATACCCTCGTTTCTCGTGATGACGAAGTCGGACACCGTTGAGGAGGTCGGCGTGGATGAGAAGGCCTCCGATATGCTGATGCGGTTCTGCATGCGCAAGCGCCTACTGTGGCCACCGGTCCTGACGAGCAGTGTAAAGGTGGAGGAGACCGACACAATCGCCCTGAACGAGTACGTGCACGCAGTGGCCTTTGACCCCTCCCTCGCTATTGGGAATCCTCCCCTGACCATCATACGCAAGCTACGGCGAGCCACCTTTGCGGCCATTGTGGTGGTGGTAGTCGCCGGGCTCACGCAGTCATTAATAACATACACTCAAAAGAGGCGCGAGTGAGAAAGAGAGTGTGTGCTCAGGGAGCCGTGCGAACCGCAGCTGTCTGTGTGTGTGTGTGCGTGTGCACTCCACGTTTAGCACTGTAGAATTTTGAACTTTCATTCGTTGACTTTAGCCGCATTTCTGTGTGTAGACGTTAGTTACGTCGTGGGCCGTAGGCTCGCGGGGTTTTTTTGGGCCGGCTTCTGGTGGGTTGGGGGCGTTGGGGTGGGGGTGGGGTTCACTCTTCCTCTGTAATTCCCCACCTCACTGCCGCCATCAGAGCCGCAGATCAATTGCTGGCCACGCTCTCCCGAGTGCGCTCCATCCCTTCTCCTGACACATTCACTCATTCATACGCAGTTCGTTTTGTGTTGTTTTTGTTCCTCCTATGATCTTTCCTCCCACTGCCCCACCATCCGCATAGAGTGTGCGCGAGCAACGCTCAAAGGGCCACTGCATTGACGCCTGCACACACACACACACACATAAACACACATAGATAATATTGGCATAATGGAGGGCACCCACAGCCACTACGCTCCGCCCGCCGGCTCCCCCTCCAGTCCAGTGGAAACCGCAGATGGCTTGCGGTTCTCTTCTGCATCGCCGCCATTACACAGCGCCACCGCCGCCGCGGCTGCCCTGGACGCCACACAGGTGCTCGAGCGGCATGTGGAGTTCATGCTGCTCTTCCACCAGCACATCGCCGCCTGTCCTCCACATGGGCCCTTCCGCTTCTATTCCGCCCTGACTTTGGTGGAGCGGGTGCGAAGACACTACAGCATCATAGACCCCAACACAGCAGCGAAGGGCGGCGGCGAGGGGAGGGCGGGCGGTCGAGCTGATGTGGCGGCGACAGGGAGGACCGCATCCCCCGCGCTGGTGAACGCGCTGACCATCCCAAATGTGCTCATGCTGATGGATAAGCTGTACAACACTGAACACCTCTGCAACTGGCCACTGCTCTACGTCCCCGCGGAGATTCATGTAGCCGATGTCGACGCGGTGATCGCCAAGACCCAGGCGGAGAGCCAGTAGCACTGACCTCTCCACCAACCAACTAACCAACTGACATACATACGCACACACACAAAGCGCTGTGTGTATATATGATCTCTAATCGTCGTTAGTCAACGCTCTTTTTCTTTAAAGCCCATATGGTTGAATTTGTCATGTGTCTCTGTGCTGGCCTTCCTCTTGTATTCCCTCCCCGCTCTCACAACCATCACCTCCCCCGCCCGTGCCACCTTACGAAAAATACCTAATATATACAAGCCACACAATCAACACATCTTTAACAGGTACATAAAAATCAGCACTAACCCGCAAATCCAGAACACCCGAACCAAATTCAGGATGGCATCCCATATCGAAGGTCGTCTCATGCAGAGGTCCGTGCCGTTTGTGGAGGCCTGGCTGGCCGAGCTGGCTCCCAAGCCTGCGGCACCGAAGCCAGCTGCCCCAAAGGCGGCAGGCGCTGCCAAGGGCGGCAAGGCCGCTCCGGCCGCCGCAGACGCGAACGCCACCCCAATGTCCCGGTGCTGCTTTGCCGTGGGGAAGGTAGTGGAGGTGTCCAAGCATCCCGAGAGCGCCAAGCTCTTCGTGGAGAAGATCGACTTGGGTCCGGAGCTCAATGCGGTCACCAACAACGAGCCCCGTGTGATTCTCAGCGGCCTGCAGGGGTTCGTCAAGGAGGAGGATTTCCTGAACCGCCTGGTCCTCGTCATCGCCAATCTGGAGCCCCGCAAGATCGCCGGTGTCCCCTCGAACGGCATGGTGCTCTGTGCCTCGACTGGCGAGGACCCGCATGACGCCGCGTCGGCAGGGCAGGGAGCACGTCAGACGGTGCTGGTCGACATCCCCGATGGCGCGCGGATTGGTGAGCGTGTAGTGTTCGAGGGCCACGACATGCCCGCCGAGCCGGTGCTCAAGAAGAAGCTCGCGAAGAACTTTGAGGAGGTCATCGCGGAGGTGCGCACCAATGAGAAGGGCGAGGTATGCTGGAGGGACATGCCCTTCAAGACCTCAACTGGTGTGATCACTGCGTCCCTCAAGAATGCTCGCATCTCGTAGTGCGTTAAGTAAGGTAGGAGCAACCCACTCCTCTGGTCTCTCAGGTTTTCTCTTTTTCATGGTCAATGCGTGTCTGTCGGTCTGCGTGTGTGTGTGTTACCACCGCCACCACCCTTAATGAGCCATCACACTAACAAACTGCATTACTCATACAATATACATGCGGGCTCAGCAAGCAATCCCAGTGTGCGAGTCCCCCTCCCCCGCATGCCCATCCACACTCTCCCTCACGCGGCCCCTAACGTTTTCCTTTCTTTTCTCTCTCCCTTTGCGGCGGTCGCTCCGCCGGGCCGTAGGAAGTGTCACAGGGCGGTGGGGGGCTCTCTGGCGAAAAAGTTGCTCCTACCTGGAATCGAACCAGGGTTGTCGGATTCAGAGTCCGACGTGATAACCGCTACACTATAGGAGCGCACGCCGCTAGCACACGAGAGAATTTAGACATAAGCCCAATCGTAAAAAAAAAAGAACCATGCGTGGTGGCTGAGGCAATGGGGGTAAGAAAAACCGCGTACGAAAGAACCTTACCAGTCAGCGCTCCTATAGTGTAGCGGTTATCACGTCGGACTCTGAATCCGACAACCCTGGTTCGATTCCAGGTAGGAGCAACTTTTTCACTGGACCTGTGGCTTCTTTTTTGTGTGAGCGGGGAGGGGCTTGTGGGAGGACGAGTGCGTGCAGAGAGGTGGGGGAGAGGTGTTGGTGTGTGCATCAGCGCCCCCTCCAGACACACGCACATTGCCGGTAATGGGGGCGTCTGCCAGGAGGGGCGACGCGTCTCTTCCTGACCACTTGCTCCGCTTTTGAGGTTTGTATTTCACACGCGCACTTACACACATTGCCAGAGCCCGAGGGGAGGCTTCATGTAGTCCGAAGAAGAGTAAAACGAAGAAACACATGTTGCGCACACGCATGTAGTAGTAGTAGTGGGGGGGGGGGGAAGTATGTCATGTAGGAGGAGACACTCTGCAAACAGCGATACAAGTGGAGAGAAAGGAAATCAAATAACAGTGGAGTGAATATATATATATATATTATCGGTGCGTGCTCGTTGTGGCGGTGCCCCCCCCTCCTCCCCACTGGAGGCTTTCAGTATGACAACTGTTACCGAAAAAAAAAGGAGTACGCTCGCACATCACCGAAGGCTACGACGGCCGCACCCAGGAGGTTTCCTTGGTTTGATGGTTCACATAGTACGTCCGACCGCTGGCCGGGTCGACGCGGGATTCCCAGGGCGACGACGCTGAAGGCTGTGCAGGAGGCGCATTAGCTCCGGCGGCAATCGCGCCGCTGCCACCCCCGGACCGGACTGGACTTGTCCAGGAGGTTGCTTTGGTCCTGTGGTTCATGTAGTACGTCCGCCCGCTCTTTGGATCCACGCGGGCCTCCCACTCCTCCGCCGCCGCTGGCTGTGCCACTGCCACTGGTGCTGGGGGTTGGTGGTGCGGCTGCGTGGCCGCCGCACGCTCCGGCCGCACCCAGGTTGTCTGATGCGTGAGATGGTCAATGTAGTAGGTGCGGTTGATGCGCTCATCGACGCGTTTCTCCCAATTCGGTGGCAGTGGCGGCTCCGCTGCCGGCGATGACGGGGCCGTGGTGCTTGCTGGAGGAGAGGCCGGCGTTGCGCTCGGTGGCTGCCACGAGGTCTCCTTTGTGCGGTGGTTCACATAGAACTTGCGACCGCTTTGTGGGTCGATGCGCTCCTCCCACCACTCCGGCAGTGCCCCAGTGGTCGCGACAGGATCAGCCGGGGCCGGGGCAGAAGCCACGGCGGCGGTCGTTTGCAGCTGATGCACGCGGTCCTGGTTCTGGTGCCACAGCTTCACTTGGTGCTCCAGTTCTGCCTGCTTCTGCGCGCCCAGTGGATGCTGCCACGTGGAGCGCGTCACGCCGCGTGAGTCGGTGCACGCAAAATAGTGACACTGCTGCTGCTTGCTGTAGAGGAGGGCCCACCCGGCAGGGAGCTCCGTTGCCACCTTCGGCTCCGGCACGATGCCGGCCCGCTTCACGGCACTCACAGGCACCGAGACGCATAGGGGCTCCTCTGCATTCCGCGCGATAGACATGGGCGAGGTGTCGGTGGTGACGAGCGTGGTCGGGACAGAGATGAGTTCAGGTCGGTTCCAGTCCTCGGTCGGCAGCTGGGGCTGCTGATTTGGCGCCTGGAGCGTGGAGACGGTCACGTCGTTGCGGGTGCTGGCGCGGGAGGAGCGAGTCCCGCTTCCATTCAGCTCGGTCATCAGTTGCGCAATGTCGTCGCTGCCACCCCGCGCAGGGCCTGGGGTAACAGAGGCCGTTATGGCGGTCGCGACCACAGGGGCAGCGACGGTTGATACGGCGGCGCTGCTCCCGGACAGGTCTGGCCCTGTGGATGGTGGAAGTGGGGGAGGGCATAAGAGTTGCTGCTCCTCCACGCGTTTTCGATTGCTGGCGTTGATGATGGCCGCTTGGCTGTCGCCGCTGCCACCGACTCCGCTCCCCTCCTGCTTAAGTCCGATGGCAGAGCTCGGTCTGCTGCGCCCCTTGGTGAGACTGTTCTGCATCTGCTTCAGCGTCATGAGCACGTCGAGCGGGAGGTCTTTCCCCTCTTGCTGCAGCGCCGCGAGGGCCGCCGAGGCCGCCTCTGTGTTCGGGATGAAGACGACTCCATCCTGCTTGGGCACTGTGGCGATGCCGCAGCCACTGCCATAGTTCGAGCTCACGTAGCCGAGCAGCTCCTCTGCCACCTCGTCTCCCTCGTAGATAGCGAAGAGCACCTCGCAGCCTCTAGAGGTCACCAGATCCAGCGCGGACGCGATGTAGGCATTCGGCGTCACGAAGCAGAAGATCTGGTTCCCCCCATCAGCAGCGCCGGCCATCTCACGCGCCTGCGGCATCATGGCAAAGGAGATGGCCTTCGTGCAGAGCGCCGCATCTACTGGTGACCCCGCGCGACCCCACACGCTCTCGAGGATGGTGGTTTGATACCGAAGCTTGCGCAGTGTGGAGATCACACAAGCGCGCTCCTGCTCACTGAGGGAGTTGATCAGTGCGGAGGAGAAGAGCACCACACGGAGTCGGATCTGGGCGACGTAAGGGGGCGACGCGGAGGAGTCAGGGGACTGCTTGGAGTCCTGTCTCCTCGGGAGAAGCAACTGCTCCACCACCGCCGCCTGCAGGCGGTCGACGGCGCCTTTGACGGCCTCCTCGCTCGACGGCTTCACGCCACTGAGGAGGTAATCTCCATCGATGAGCAGATACACCATCTAACGTGGTTCCCCCCTCCACAAAAAGTAAAATAAACACTGATGAAAGAGAGAATAGAATACACACACCGACGGATCGACAGACGCGCACAATGGAGTGGGTGAGCTACGTATGTATGTGGAGCGCCAGCGCCCGCGTGTGTGTCTGTATGATGATAAAGCTGCGTATAATAAAAATAAATAACATCGGTGATAAGGAGAGAGAGAGAATATGCTCAGGCAAAAAGGAGAGCAACGATGTGATTCAAACAGACACGCACTCATGCAGCTTGTGACGTGTGTGTATGTGGGATGGTGGGAGGAGCCACAGTGTACCCACGGAAATGCTGAAGCGTCTCTCTGTTCTCTGAGTACATATTGTGATGATACAATGGAAAAAAGGAAATCTGGTCTTGCCTCCCATCCTTGCAAACATAATTAAATAATAGTATAATGTGATAAAGGAAGGGACGGTCTGAATGGATGCTTTTCCATGTTATGCACTCACTGAGCACGGAGCATGGCCTGGGCTGCTTTCTCTTCCCTCCCACTCTGCCGAGGACACCAGCCGCTGCAGCTGTCTGCACACTTGATCAGCGAGATTGGCAGTGCTTCTCATGTTTGCAGCCGCGGCCCATGTTGTGTTGGACGACGGAGGGACATGCGAGGCTTGGGCCTCAGGATTCAGAAAGGAACCGACCACACTGTCTTGCGTGATGGAGGCCGGCAACAGATATGGCGACCCAGAGGGGAGGGCGGTGCAGCACGTGCACCAGGAGGCGATGCCAGTGCCCTCTCCTAAGCGGGGACACACCTCACGCAGTGCTTCCTCCACAGCGGACCCCACCCCCGCTGCCGCTGAAGATGTGTCAGCGTGGGAAGACTCGGTACCGGCCAGTCTGTCCGAGCACCGCTGAGCGGCGCCCTCATACAGGGTGTCACGCAGCTCCTCCACCTCCACCAGCAGAAACCGCAGCCGTGGCCGCCACTCCGGCTCCTGCAGTGCTGAGCCACGACCGCCACTCTCCACCTCGCCCTCCTCCCCGCCAGTCCTCTCTGCCTTCGCACTCGCCGTTGCGAGCTGCAGATACCAAAGCAACTGGTGCAGGGCTCGACACAGCAGCCGCAGCTCCTCGTGGCTTCCTAGAAGCCCCGCAGAGTCCACCTTCACAGCCCCTCCAGAGCTTCCTATCACCACTGCCACCCCGGCAGCCCCATGGCGGCTGACAGACAGTCGCGACGCCAGCGCAGGCAGTAGCTGCTGCAGGTGATGGACCAGCACTGGGACGGTGGCTGCTCTCAGCGAGCCAAAGAGGAGGGGGTGGGGAGGCGGCAGGCCGGTGTCGTCCACGAGGCGTCGGTAAAGCAGCTCCTCCGCGTGCGCAATCCTGCGGGCCCCACCGCGTTCCCCCTCTACGTCCTCAGCTGCCGCTCCATCTGCTTCACCCTCTTCCTTCGTACTCGCCCGTGCCACGCGGAGCAGCAGCTCGTGGAGCGAGTGATAGGTCTGCGGGCAGACCGCCCCGCGCTCGCCGCCGCGGCCCTCCTCCGCCCGTGCCCTCAGCAGAAGGAATAGCTGTGCGATGGCTGCCTGCAGTTTGCGGAGTAGTGCCAACTGTGCCTGTAGTCTGCGCTGCAGGTATCTTTCGGCCTGCAGGACCTGGAGGAGGATGAGCCGATGGCCCTCGGCGCGCGACGGGGGCGGCTGCTGCCGCTCCTGGGTGTGGGCATCCAGAGTAGCGTCATCCTGGGACGTGATTGTGGAGAGAGCACGTACTGTGAAGGATGAGAGCGAGTGTAGTTTTTAACAGAGGCACAAGGCCAAGTGATGTCTGAAGCGCTGATGTGGCAAAAAAGACAGGTGGGAGGAGGAGCAGAGGGAGAGGAGAAATTAGCAAAAGGTGGTTGCATACCATATATAATCACATCCATGCACTAGTGCGCGTGCGAGCCTCATCTCAGCTGATGCGGTTCCTTCTAGCATAATAAATACTACATTTATAAATCGTTTTGTTGATAAATGAAATAATAATAACAATCAGAATGAAATGACTGAGAAGTGTGAAACAGTTATGTTCTTCACCTGTGTGGATGCCGCGCACACCAACTCCCCCCCCCTCTTCCTTCTTCTCCCTCCCCTGGTATCCTGCTCGCCTTGGACTGCTCCCTCGGCTACGCGTCATAGTGCGTACGTGGATAGAGGTGGTCTGGGAGATGGGACAGAGATGGAGGGTGGGAGAGAATGAGGAGGAGGGGTCACACCCCTGATACGCCGAGAGCGCGCCCTCCCTCCCCCCACTCACTCACCGCTCCTCATCCCCGCCAGAGCATTGCATCTCCTGAGGCTTAGTAGTTCAGCTTCGTGCGGCGCCAGTGGCGGCGCTTCTCATTCCACTTGATGCGGTTGCCGGTGCGGAGGCGGATCCAGTAGGGGACCGGCTTGTTCTGGTTGATCTTCTTCGCGTACTTCTTCTTAACTGCCAGAGGCTTGAAGCGACCCATCTTGCTGTGTCGGTGTTGTGCTAGCTGATCTCTCTCTCTGATACTAACCAGCGGGAACAGAACCCTGTGTACGAAACACGCGATCTCTCTGCCCCCCGATGCGTCAAAAAGTGGTGGGAAAACAAGGGAAAGAAGAGATCAGCAGAGGAAATTGTAATAGTAAAAAAAGGCAAGATGAACTGATGTCAGAGAGGTGGAGGGACAAGCTCGTTGGTTTCTGTCGCCTCTGTGAAACAACAACAATGATAAAGCGTGGATCAAGGAGGGGACGGCATTGGCCTTGCTGGGTCCTTATCGTGCTTCTTCTTATTAGGTATGCTCGCGGAAGTCGTTACTGCTATCACCAAATACAACAAACACCATCAACCATTTTGGATCATCTCACCTCCGCCACTTTTGAGTCACAGACGCACAGAGATAGACGGGCGCAGAGGGATGTGTGTATCCCATTCTTTTGGTTTTCCTCCTTGCCTGTCCACCCTGACACTCTCTACGACAGCGAACTTCTCCCTCAGAACAAGCGTGCTCACGAACGCAGCATGTCCCAACCTTCTTCCCCAGAATCATCATTGCCTCCTCGACCCCATCTTCAGTCTACGATCCCAGTGAATCCTGCGTGAAGGTAAGATACACACACACACAAACAGCAACTGTTAGAGGAGGCAAATGAGAAATATATGTATATATATATATATATATATATATAGAATAAAACAAGCCCAGAGGGAGTCCACCCGCTGCCAATCCAGCCCCACCTCACATCGCAGAAACACCGAGCACAGACACAGACACACACACACACACACCTGCAGGTCGTCCATTGCCAACACGGTCACTGGATCTGGAAATCTCGTGTCTCCAAGCGTGTTTCCTGACTGAAGCGTACCGGCAGCCCATTCGACGTGTGGATCACCTCACATACACGCACCAGGCCCACACTCACCGCAGACCCAAACGACACCTCCATTGGGAAGAACACGTTCTCCGAAGCGTCCGCGCCGTCATTCGCGAGACTGATCTCCACATTCCCTGAAGCGTTGTGAACGGCATCGATCCCTGGGATCATCCACAGAGCGAATGCTCCATTGTCCACAACCGAGCAGGTGCCAGTTGATGGCGAAATGTCGACGACTGAAGCGCCGTAGAGTGGGATCTTCACCTGCACGTGTTCGAGTGGCGGGGCAGCTTGGTTGGTGAGCTCGTACTCTACAGTGATGCTCCCCGCCTCAGGCCAGCACGCGAAGGAGATGGGAGCCTGCACCACATTGCTGTCGGAGGACCACCGCAGGATGGTGACGGGCTGCTGCACTGGGAAGGCCTTGTCGTTCATCATAGACAGTACATGATCATTGGCGAAGAGTGCCTTGTTCACCCGTGCGTGCGCCTTGAACACAAAGCTGCTGCTGACGGGCGCGAGTACCAGTTTGATATGATCGTTCTGCGGGTCGGATACCAGCACGGAGAGCTCTCCCTTGATGGCCACTGGCCCCTGCTCACCGTCGCGCGCCAGTGTCGCATACATCTTCTCCTCCACGACAACATGCACCCCCTCTCGCTGGACACCTGTAATGCCAGTGTCTGTCCCCGCAGCACTGGTTTTGGCCGGTGGAGGCACCCCCCCGGCAGGTGTCGCCCCCGCCACACTCACACCATCACCACCCATTTCCTTTTGAATTTTGCTCGACACGTCCGTCTTACGAGCTGTACCGAGACTCATCGCTGGACGGGAGGCCCGCGACGCTGTCGGGGGCGCAGGGGAGGCGGTCATCGTTGGCTGGGTCACACTGATGGTCCTGGCCTGATCATAGCTGTTGTAGTCGGCGTCCGCCCCCCCGCCGCTGGAGTTGCTACCGAAGCCAGCGTATCCTTGGCTATCGGATCCAATGCCGCCGTATGTCCCGCCACTCCCGCCGCCGTGCATCTTGCGCTCGCGCAGCTCCCTGGCATGCTGGGCGGTTACGCGCTTCGCATTCTCGATCTGCTGCTGCTTCGCCTCGATAGCCATGCGTTCCTCGTGTGAGTCCATCTCGAGGAAGGTGTGGATCTGCTCCACCGTGGTGTTTTCCCGCTTGCCACCCACCACCACCTCGTCCAGGGCGAACAGGATGGGGAAGGAGTGCGTCTCCAGCGAGGACTCCGTGACGGCTTCCTGCACATACTCAGGGATCAGACGGCCCATGAGGTGCAGCGTGGCCAGGTCCTCCACGATGTTGCTATGCTTGGACGTGACGAGAACCAGGTAGAGCTCCTCCAGGGGTTGGTACACATACCGCACCGTGCCCGCGTCAATATAGGTGACCTGCTTGTTTACCGAGGCGTCCAACAGCCGAGGGAAGGCGGAGAGAAGTCCTTCGATCCGCACCCGACTGATGTCACTGAACTGCCGGGAAAGCACCACCCGGCCCTGCTTGCTCACCACACCAGCTGATATCACCGTCATGATACAACGATTGATTCGTATACGCGCTTTTCTCTATTGCTAAATGAGGTCGATGTGAGATATAAAAAAATACATATATATAGAGAGAGGGATAGCCGTGCATGCATGTGTGTAAAGGGGGTGAGAGTGCGAGGGAATAGGCACTTGTGTTGCTGCCACCGCACCCACCAAGATGAGGAGTTTCGTCATTTTCCAGAAAAATAAGCAAACACATACACATAATAACAACAACAGTGACCAAAGAAGTAGTGGTAATCATATGCGGAAGCACAGCGGAGGGGGGTGGAAGCCCTGGAACTAATGATTTGAAGATGCGCATGTACGTACTCACACACACACACACACATCCATGCGCCTCTCTGCTCGTACACACCGCACCAAGGCCAGGCAAGTCGGTAGGTGTTTTGGGGGAGGGGGAGGAGGGGAGGGAAGTATCTGCTGTCAATGCTGTTGCTTCTTCGGTTCTCTTTACCTCTTTACCTTTCTCATGTGTAGGTAATGCTATCCGTGTAGGCGACCCATTTATGCGCTGGACGCAGGATAAATGGTACCTGACTCGTGGTTGTCGGTCTCAAACCAGGTCATGTTCCGATCCCAGTAGCGCTCGACAATAAACTCTGTACTCATCATCTTCTCAATCTCCGTGTCCACGTTGATGCGGGCGAGGCGTTGGTGCTTGGGCGTGTAGCGACTGCAGGCCTCTGGCTTGTGTGGGAGCAGGTGCCCGATAAAGGGGTTATGACGCCGACTGAAGACGGACAGGCCCGGCACCTCGTACTCGTCTACCCTGTCGTCGTTGCCGCTGTGCTCAGCGCTGGCCTCCTGATCCAGAGGTGTGGCAGCAAACTCTGGATTCTCTCTGTATACACGCCGCACGCTGTGCAGATCCGTCACCCAGTCTCGTGTCCGCACGTACCCATAGACGAGGAGAAGCAGCCCTGTCGCAAGCGTGAGAGAGCAGAGAACGACCCCTCCAGTGTGTTTGCGGAGACTCATGAGCAACACCGCACCGGTTTCCGCAAGACAGAAGAGCCACAACACACACCGCAGGACCTGTGCGGTCACTGTGAAGTCTGTGCAGTCCTCCAAGGGTGGGAGCGAGGGCCGATAGCGGTCGTAGAGGCGCGCCCGCTGAGTGATGTAGCGCACCACAAAATAGAATATGACGAAGACGTTAAGCAGGGGCACGGTCATGTGAAAGAGGATGCCCATGGAGAGCATGGTGAGATCGAAGCTGTACCGCAGCGGGTACTGGAATTCGCAGGGAATAAAGAGGAGGTCGTAGCTGCGCTGCACCTTCGTCCGCGCACCGAGCAGCAACGCGCGCACGAATGCGGCCGGATCCAACACATCCATCCACGCCGTGAGACAGGTACCCATCACCACCTTCGCATACCAGTAGCCCCCACTCGGGGAGACGCACGCCACGAAGAAGTTCACCACTGCCTCACCGTCCGGGTCCGCGACAAGGTCGGCGATCTGCTTGAGCCCGCCCTGTAGGGCGGCCTGGAACACAACGGTGGTAAGCACCATGAATATGTACTGAAGATACATGTGACCCTGATCCCGCTCGGAGGCGTTGAAGGCGCCCATCGCGATCACCATGAAGCGAATGATTGAAGGAAGCAGCATGTTGAAGATAGCGAGCACAATCACAGGCAGGTACGCCGTGAAGATGCTGCGCAGCCACAGAGGGACGTGTGTGTGATAGAGATCGGCGAGGTCTGGGCCAATTCCAGGTACCTCGGCAATGTTATCCAGAGACCCGAGGAAACCGACCGGAATGGACCACGTAAAGAGGAGCACGACGAACAGGACGGTGAGGAGCAGGAAGCGGAGCAGGAGGAGATATCGGTGAACGAGGACGTTGTTCTGAATAACCTGGCCAGGGGGGCCGGCGACCACTGCAAAGATGTTCGCCAAGCCCACATTGCCACCCTGGAACGCGGTGAACAGGTTCACGAACTCAAACGCGCAGAGGCTGTCCGCAAAGACCACAAAGGCGGCCCCCGACGTCTCCTGCTGCGGCACTTTGTCAAGATAGTGATTCAGTATGGCGGCGTGCTTGCGGAAGCGCAGCGTATGCAGAGGCACGGAAGCGATCTTGGCGCCACAACAGTAGGGGAAGGGAGCCCGAACCATCAGCCGCTCCGGCGGTGCCGAGAGTTGGACAGGGGTGCCGGGCTCAACAGTAACTTCCACAGTGCCGCCATCCACCACACGCTCGCCCCCGCGGCGGTGGAGTGCCTTCTCCTCCGCGATGGCCTCCTGCAGCGCTGCCAAGCTGTTCTCCGCGTGGTGTATGGCCTGGTAGGTGCCCGGTGGTGAGTCGCGGGTGAAGAGCACCTGATGCGCCTTCCCCGGTTCTGTGAAGACCGCGTTGCCTCTGTAGGTGCGATAGCAATGGCAGCTCACGGCGGAGAAGAGGCACCTGGCCCCTGTGCAGTCTAGTCGCTCAAAGTACACCTCTCCACCGCCCCCGGTCTCCTCCGCGGTGAAGTAAGTAGATGCGCTCAGAAACCGCCGCCTAAAGGCACTCTCAGAGGCGATGTCGCGTGGACTCAGTCCTCGCACGCAGACGACCCGGTGCCCGAGCGCGTGCCGCAGTTGCAGCCGCCGCACCTCCTGCACGTAGGTGGTCACGCGCTTCATGAAGAACACGGTCGCCAGCACAAACACCGCAGCGAAGCCCACGTTGAGGAAGCCCACAGCCCACCAGCGCGCACTGCGGGGGCGGATGTTCATGACGGTCAGGTCGTACAGCCCGTGCAAGGCTACTGGGGAGCAGCCTATGTCACTGCCTTCATACTGACAAAAAGGACGCAGCGCTTGACACCCAGTTGCGTTACTGTCCTGCGCATGGCACTTGTGGATATCCCTGCGCACCATGTACCACACAATGAAGTCGCCCCCTGCGGCGACGAGACAGATCCAGGTCGTGAAGATGCCACCAAGGAGGGTGAGGGTGAGAAAGTACTTGAGAGTAAACACATAGAGGGCCACCTGAGGATCGAGTGGTGTCCTTGGAAGCCCCAATGCCAATGGAATCAACGGCGACGGCGCAGACACTGCGGCCCCTTCCCGACCCTTTTCATATACGCTGGCGATGTGCTTACAGTCCTCCACTTCCGCCGCCTCCGCCTCCACCGCAGTCTGCGGTGGAGGCGGAGGCGGCTTGAACTGAGTGTGCTGGTTCACAGCCCCGTATGAGGGTGGCTGCGGCAGCGCTGGCGAGGAGATGGCAGGGGATAACGGCACAACGGTTCGCGAGCCCACAAACTGGAGATGCTGCTGCTCATTGGTGCCTGGGCCCCCCTCGGTGATCGGCGTTTCCAGAGCGCTCTGGAGGTGTGGCACTGAGGCTTCCTCGACGCTGAGCCAGTCCCGCAGGGTGGGGAGCGACAGGAAAGAGCTGCGGTACGGTAGGCTAATGCCCACGCGCTTCCGGCGGAGAACCGAGCGCCCGCTGGTATCGTATGTGCGGACAACCAGCTCCGGGCCCGCAGCCCGGGCAACCCCTTCCGTGGGGGTCGCGGCGCTGCTGGCTTCGCGAGCCGGGGAGGCCTCGGGCGTGAGAGATGCGTTACTCCCCCGCGGCAGGGGCTCGAGCGTGTGGTTGGGACGGTAGAGCCGCTTTAGCCACAGGACAGAGGACGACGCCAGAGAGAAGGTCAGACCCACCATGACCACGATCAGCACAAGTCCGAGCACGAGAGTGAAACGGAGCCCTTGATCATCGTAGGTGGAGGAGGGCTCGAGCGAGTTGGTGTCCATCTGAGTGTGGCTACACTGGGAAAGGCGGAGGGGAAAAACCCCACAGATAATGGTGAGATATGCTCCGCAGCTGTGATGGGTGGCAGAGATAATGTGAGATGGGGGGGGGAGGGGGGAGAGAGGGGCATAATACGAGAGCGCTATAGCACTGGGCTCATGACGATATGCGCAGGTGAGCAGAGGACAGGGGAGGGAGGAGGAGAGTTGGCGTACATATGGCCTGCCCTCCCTCCTCTCCTCTGTACATTATGATGACGATGTGTAGAAGGGTGTGATGAATGTAACTGTGGCTGCAAAGCACGAATTGCCTCCTCCTTCGCCCTGACAGCGGGCCCTCAGGGGGGGGGGAGAAGAGAGGAAGACTATATATATATATAGACAATGTGCGTGCTCATTGGTTATATACATTAAAAATTAAATTTGCAGATCCCAAGGACATCTATACAGCGCTCAACAGTGACCAGAATGAAGAAGGGGCGTTACTACCTTACATATTCCGCGAGGCCCCGCCCCTACTCTCTCTCTGTCTCTCCCTAAGCCCCTGGCTGTTTCTACACACCTTCCGCATAGGTGACGTGCTTGTACGACTTGGCAGAGCCTGGCGCCTTCATGTGGCTCTTAGGCAACATAAGACCAGGCTTGCTGCTTGACACCGCGGCCTCCACCTTGGTCGCCTGACCCGTCTTCCCGTCCGCTGCTGCACTGGCCTCTGTCACTGCCTCCGCTGCTGGAGCAACATCAGCGCTCCCTTGCGCTGCCGTCACAGGGACGGCGCCATCGCCGTTGCCGCTGGTAGTGAGGCTAGAGGCCGCCACCTGCACATCATTTAGGGAGCTGACCTCGTCCTCGCATGTGGCTACCTCGTGGCTGGCACCCACACTGTCATCAAAGTCCGCGGAGAGCGCCGCGCCCTCCCCGCAGTCCACGACGACCACGTAGCGGGATGGGTATCCCTGCACACTGCCATACGGCGCCACCTCACGTAGAAAGTCCTGCAGACCCTCCGTCACCCTCCCGAAGCACACATGGCGCCCATTCAGCGCCCGCTCCTGGTCGTCTGCGGTGGTGATGAAGAACTGCGCGCCGTTGCTGTCGGGGCCGTTGTTGGCCATTGAGAGCAGCCCGGCTTCGTTATGCCGACGCTTTTTGCTCTCATCAGCGAACCACCCGCGTCCAGCGCTGGTGAGGTGATTGGCGCCGCCGTCCACGCGCATGGTGATGTCGCCACCCTGAGCGCAGAGCCGCGGAATGATCTTGTGAAAAAAGGTACCCCGGTAGCTTGGCGTGAGACCCTGAAAGCAGTACGTCTGTCCCTGCCGACATGTCGTTCGGCCACAGCACAGTCGGAGAAAGTTGGCGCACGCCTTTGGGGCCTCATCATCAAAGAGCTCAAACTGGAGAATGATATTTTTCGTAACGGTGCTGCCAGCTCCCTTGGTGGAGGCGAGGAGGTCGTTGCGCTCCTGCACCAGGGTACCCGCGAGAGATGGCACGACGGGGAGATGGTCGAAGATGGCTAACTCCATCCAGCAGGTGGAGTGTGGCTTGCGCTGTGTGTGGCTCGCGTAGCGAGTGCCGGCGAGCGGGTGACCAGCGGTGACGGTGCCACCGAGATGCCTTGTGCATGAGAGGTGCATTGCTGTGTGGAGACTGGGAGGTAAATGCAGCCCCCGATACTACGTGTGCGGCACAGTGTATAGGCTGTCGCCGCCGCGCAACGTGGTGATGGTAGGGGTGCGGGGGGAGAATGTCAAAGTAACAAAAGACAGGGAAGGAAAGAGTGAGAGTGCACGGAGTACAGACAGCAGCTGATGACAATGGGTTCCATCTACATACGCACACACATACACATATACGGACATGTATATGTGTGCTCAGAGAGTTGTCCTCCCAACACCTTTTTCACAGGACTCTCCCCCTTCCGCTTCACACTTCTCACTTGGACTGGAGTGGCTTCGGACACGGCCTCCCGCCTCCTCACGGTCGAACAGTAGTGCATCTCTGAGGCCAGCCATTCGGCAGGGCCCACAGCCCCGGGCATGTCGCTCTCCAGATATTCTATCCACCTGCGCAGGGATCCACACACACACAGACGCACACAATCCAGATCTTATCTTCCACGCATGTGTACCTAAATCGATGGCTCTGGGGTTCGCCTCTTAGGTGGTATAAATTGCCGTCCATTGACAAGATGCTCGTGCATGAGAGCGTGCATCAGCGGGGGTGGGAGCGACCCTGCCGCGGGTGGGGCTGCTGCCCCGTCAGCTGACAGTGCGTGCTGCAGGCGCTCGAAGGAGTGGATGGTGCTCTGCCTCGGGAGCCCAAAACGGAATCGCTCCAGCACGTCGACCCCCAAGTGATTGAGCAGTTGGGCTGCGTGCAGATAGCAGGCACGCTCGGCGTCCTTCTTCTTGAGCGAGATGCCTACAGCCAGGACATGGCCGCCCTCCTCCTCCCCGGTGTGTCTGCCAGCGTCCCCACCACTGTCACCGCCACCAGCAGCCCCGCACTCGCTGCCCACCTCGGGGCTCCGCTGCTGCTGTGGTTGCGGATGACATGGGGCCCTACCGGTCATCGTTGGGGGCTTTGGGATGCGCAGATAGACAATGTTGTGCACGCTGCCCTGCTTGTTGTAACCTGTAACATGGACACCTACCTGCAGCTGTGCCACATCCAGCAGCTGCTGCAATCGCTTCTCGCTGAACATGCTGGAGGCCGGGGAGGAGGCCGGGGCTCCCTCTGCGTCGCTGGGCCTCCGCTCTCTAGTGACTGCGTGTGTGTGGCGCAGGTAGTTCTGGACACACGTCTTCACATCGTTCCCTAGGTCCACCATTGCGGGCTCCGCCACGCCAGACCCACACACCGCGAAGTCGTCCGGCACACGGAGCTGCAGGATGAAGTTGGTGTCCAGTGCGTGTGGGGGCAGCCGCTCCTGCGCCCCTTCGATTATGTATCCCGGGATGTAGGGCTCTCTCGGTGGTCTCGAGTCTGCGCCGCTGCTCCGCTTTTGGATCGCCACCCTCGACATGCGGGTGTAGAGATCATCGTTATTGAACCTGCACACCCCCCGCATATCCTCCGCCGTGACGAGGCCCAGCCGTTGCCGCTCGCGCAGCTTGCTGGCGTGCTTTTCCGGGTCGCTGTACATGGGAACACCGAGGGCCCACAGGGAGTCCAATGCGTGCAGAGCACAGAGCTGCACCGCCTGCTCCACGCTGCGACCAATTGCATTGCCCCCACGGACGCCGCTGTCCCGCGGTACTGGCGTGAGGGTGGTGGCGCGGTAGTAATCACCCATACGCGTCACCACGAAGAGCGCTGGGGCTGGGTTCCGGGCAATGGTCACTTGCCACTCCCGCAGCGTCACCACCGCCTCCTCCAGCAGCTCCCTCGGCGGACTCACCTCGAGGCAGTCTCCGCAATGCTGGTTGAGTTCGTTGTGCAGCGCCACGATGCGCTCGCCCTCTGTACGGGGGAGGTGGCGCCGCAGCACATTCGCATCGAGCCACACGTCATCATTGCCGACTTGCTGCTTCAGCGGGATGGGCAGTGGTGCGTCGGGATCTGGGGGGTGCAGATCATTGGCCAGGGGGTTAGGGGCCCAGCGCCCGTATTCCGCTACCGCCGCGGCGTGTTTCGCTTGTCTCGCTGCGTCCTTCGGAAAGAGGGGAAGCCCGAGGGCGGCGAGCAGCAGCTCTGCGTGCATGCAGCTCAGCTGCAGTGCCAGCTCTTGGGTCTGGGCCTTTCCACGAGCCACGACGGTGCTTCCGACAATGCTGATCTCTGCCACGTACATGCGCGCGGAGAAACCTGGGATGCTGACGTGTGTGTACGTCACCCGGTCCTTGAGGGCGAGGCCGTGCTGGAGGAGATACACTTTTACCCGCTCCTCAGCGCTGGGCTCGAAGACGTGTGGCAGCACCAGCGCATCCGCGGCGGTGGGTGAGCAGCGCATGGACACCACATTGACCATTTGCCACATACCATGCTCTGTCGGGTCGAACTGAGGACTGGGGAAGGAGCCTGTCGCCGTGGAGGCGTGGTGGTGGTCATGGTCTCCCCTCCTCCACGGGAAGTAAACGGACTCCTGAAAGCACGCCAGCCACTGTGGCGATGAGGCGGCGGCGGCGGTGGCGCAAGCTGGGGTGCTCGGCTGGGCTCGCGCGGCTGGCGTGGGGGAGACCGGCTCCAGTGCCCGGCGGGGTTCCACGACCTCTGCCTCGGCAATTTTGTTGGAGACGACGTGATAGTCTCCAGCGTCGTCGCTTCCCCGCGCCGCCGCTGCAGCCGCACCGCCGCGGTGTCTGCGACTCAGCATGCGCAGTGGTGGGGGCACGAGTGTGCCTTCCGGTTTCACCGCATCCCCGGGCATTGGGGCATACCGCCCCTCCGCCCGCGCAGCCTCCGCGTGCTTGGACTGCATGGAGGGTAGTCGGAATAGCGGGACGCCGAGGGCATCGCAGACGCGCTCGGCGTGCATCGCGGCCAGCACCTCCGCATCCTTCTGAGTCTCACCTACGCCTTCCGCCACGTAGGAGTGGTGGGGCGCTGGTAGCGAGAGGGTGCAGGTTGCCACAAATACACCCCGTGTGGCGCCTCTTCTCATCTCTCCGCTATGCGCCTCTTCTTCCTCCACTTTCTCCCGACGCACACGGAAGAGCTCCGGGCTGATGTTGCCCATCCTGCGACAATAGTTGGTGATGCGGCTGCGTGCGTATGGGTCGATGGTGCTGACCTCCCAGTAGCGCTGATGTCGCAGCGAAGCTCGAGAGATGTAGTCCGCGGAGGTGTGGCGCATACTGCCGCTGTCCTCGCCAGCAAAACCGTGAGTGCTGCTGGGCGTTGATGCAGTGGAGGAGGAGCATGGCGGGGCACTGGAGAAAACCTCCGTCCCGCCCCGACATACACTAACCGTCTCAATCGTAATGCTCTCTGGCGCGATGAAGTTAGAGGAGGCACACGAGGCGACGTGACTGTACGGGAGGGGCAGCTGCCTGCGTCGCCGGAGGGGCCCGCATCTGAGAGCATAGCCACCGCGCTGCTGGGCCAACACATGCACACGCGCCGCCGCCCTCATTTGAGAGTCTGTTGCTTCTATATTATGATGTTAACCTCCCTTTACTTGCTTCTGTACGTGCGGTGGATAAGTAGTGTGTGCGTGTGCCCACCTTCGACCTGGTCAGCACTTACATTTTAGCAATATGCGTGTACACGTGAAAGAGAGGAGGGGTAGGTGGGAGGGAGAGAGAGGAATCATCTTCGTAAACACACACATACACACACACACACAGACACAGACACAGAACGGTAAAGATGAAGACAACAGTGAAGAGGCCTGTCTCAGAAGTGTTCTTTTTTTTATCCATTCGTGCGAAGGGAGACCGCAAATTTTCCTCTGAGAGAGAGGCTATGCTCTCCTCTCTCTATTCCAAAGTCAGTGACAGCTCATTTGAATTCCATTATAATTATAATTATAATATGATGATCCCACCCCCAGCTTGTGCGTGTGTGTGTGTGAGTGAGTGATGGACAGGCAGCTTCAAATTTGACCACCACCGTACAGACATACACACACACAGACCGGTGTTTTGGACACACACACACAGACAGACACACAGGATATATCAATACAATACACACACGTTAGTGAGCATTCATACGCGCGCAAGGAAGATGCCTAACATAGAAACAATAGAATACACACGCGTCCACACCATCACAAATTGATAAACTAAAAAAAAACAGTAACAGAAAATAGAGATAAATCATTATAGAACAAAAAATGGTAAACACACAGACACTCGCTAATTGCAGTTAGTTATTCCTTACAGACAGCCCGTCACTTCGCCGGGGACAGGGGGGAGGGGGAAAGGCTCCCAGCCTCCCCCCTATTGGTATTCATTTCCGCAACTCTCGCTTCTCATTCATCGTAATCATCTCGTTGACTAACATAACGCATACATACACACCAATAAGCATAATAGCAACGATGATGGGACAGAAGAAAACTAAAAAGAGCGATATCTACATACATATATCCCCTACTGGATTAGGTGGTGGGCCGCCCACGCCACCCCCTCACCTTCCGTGAAGCGATATTCGCAAAGACACTTTTGCGGCGAGTGATGAAATGGAGAGGGGGCATTTTAGGCTTGAGCAGTCGATGCGCAGGTGCCCCTTCTCCCCCTCTCCGGTTACAGACGAGCTTAGAGGCCAAACTACACACGCGTGTACACTGCAGCACACCAACTCTCTCTTAGGGTCACCCAGCAGAGAGAAACATCGGCACTCAGAATGGTGCGTACGTACGTACATATATATATGCGTACGCATATAAAGGAGGGGGGGAAAGGTAGAATCAGACAGAGAGTATCACCCGAGTTTGCGCTCACAATATCCACAGCAGGAGCCAACGGAGGTGGCAATGGGGAAAGAGAAGAAAACAAAGTAATAGTAATCATAGTAAAACAACGACAAGACATAGTACACACACACACACACACACACACACACAGATACGAAGAGGTTCTTAATAGCCGGGAGAAACCCCCTGAAAAACCTGAATCACATACACATAATGACGTGCACACGACACAAGTTTTGAAAATAAGGAACTCGATGGACTTTTCAGGTGAGTGTCCCTGTCAATGGCTATGACCCAGAGATCTGTGGTAGAAATAGGTCACGCGCACAACCAGACACACACATATATATGTATATATATAGAGAGAGAAACAATGGAACTTTGGGGGGGGGGCTCTTCATCGCACAAGAATAATAACTTTTACAGCCAGAGAACCAGGTGCGGGGAAGGGGCGTTGTACCTCCACATAAACACACCCACACCTTTGACGGTTTCCTGTGCTCAGTGTTGTTAAACCGTTGTCATCACAAAGAACAATCACACAACCGCAAGCACAGCTGCAATTATAATAGTAGCATCTTCACGAGATATGTTCGCGCAAAATCGTATGCGTACCTTCGGAGACCCACACACACCCACACACACACACATACATATAAATAAGTGGAAATGCTAGTCGACTTATTTTCGTTTTCTTGTGACAGTAAAGAAGCAGTAACAACAACGAAGAGGCTACGCCACGTACTCGAAGGAATCATCGCCTTTCCTCTGTAAATAACCGCGACTGACCAAATCACTGACCTGCGCTTTAATGTCTCGTGTTGTGGGGATGAACAGACTGGACACCTGCTGCGTCGTCATTGCCGCCAGCTCGACGTACGACAGCACCCAGCGGCTCTTCATTATACGCACAATAACGGTGTCAAGCTGACGCCGCCGCGACGCACGAATCTCCTCACTCACGTCTGCGTCACCGCTCACGCGTCGCTGCTGGGACGGATGCGGTCCGCCGTGTCCCTGCTGCCTCGGCAGCGGCAGGCGCACCTTCCGCATTCGGTGGGTGAACTCCTTATTGAGTGTGAAGATGTCCTCCGGCTCCAGCGGGGCTGCGGGATCCGGCTCCGCCCCTGCGCTGCTCGACACCCGTGTGACCAGTGCCAAGGGCCGGTTCAGCGTGACGGAGTGCAGGTGGGGGCGTAGCTCCGTGAAGGCCATTCCCACCCGCTCAGCAATATCCTGCCCAGACACGCCTCGGGGCGACAGTGTCCGTGACCACTGGTTCAGCGGGTCCATGGAACCAGAGCATGCGTCCAGCGTGGGGGAGGCGATGGAGTAGAAGCTCTGGCTCACGCTGGCCGAGCCCTCCGTCGTGGACCGCTGCAGGCTGGGGAGCGCGAGGTCCTCCCACTGCGACGAGGTCATGGCACTGCCCGGGGAGAGCTGCAGGTTGTCAGCGCTGACCAGGCTCTCCTCTGCGCTCTCGCAGCTGTTGGTGGCATCGCTCACAGCGAGGAGGATAGAGGCCTGCAGTGTGCTGGCCACAATCTCTTTGTTTCCCCTTGGGAACTCGCCAGTGAGTGTGGCGGTGCCAAGGACGTGCAGCCAGTGAAGCGTGCGCGAGGGGTGGAGGCTGCTGTAGAAGGAGCGAAATACGTCGATACCGCGTTGCAGCGAGGAGTGCGGCGTCAGCGAGACGAGTCTGTAAGTAGGCCACTGCGAGGACGTCAGCACACGTACTTGAATCTTTGTCTCCAGCTGCTTATAGCCGTCGGTCTCGCGGAAGCCTTCGGCGGCCATCTCCGTGATGTCGAAATCTCGCAGCATCAATTCGAAGGAGTGCATTGCGCTCACGCCGAGCTGCAGTTGCAGCTGCTGCACCATCAGCCGCTCTGCCTCCGTGTTCACCGCACCCGCAGGTCCCAGCAATCGCCTCGCGAGCCTCCCCTTGTAGTGCGCCAGGAACGCATCCTTGCTGTCTAGCAGCGACACAAACACCGCGAGGTGCTGGGGCCGGTTAGAGAGCGTGCTCGTCCCGTCCACGACCGCGCCCGACAGCTCGCGCTGGCACATGTGATCGTAGTAGTTGGCAAGAAGTAGCTGCATGTCGACAGTGGCGGCCCCAGGGAGCGCCGAGAGCGCCACGAGTGGGGCGGTTGCCCTGGCTCCAGCGTCCCGGCTCAGCAGCACGCTTGGGAGGCGAATCCCACTGAGTAGCATTGCTCCCCGGGCTCGCTGTGTGGAGGCGGCCAGGGACCCACTGTTGGACCAGTGGTCAGGATTAAGAATCTCACTGAGGGCGTCAGAGAGGGCGCCGCGGACGACGGAGTTGCCATTAAATTGCGTTTCTATGAGGCGCGTATAGCGCGCTGAAAGTCCCAGAAGGGAGGCGATGAGGGTATCACCGGCCACGGCCTCGGGTGGTGGTAATGATGCCGATGGGTCAAGAAGTCTGCCGGCGCGGCCAGGGCCACCACCTGGAGGCCGGCGCCCGACCGGCTGTGCCATGGAGGCATTGCTGAGGCTCTTCAGATAGTTGCGGATGTGGGCGGCCGCGTCGCGGATGACTTTGGCTGCTGTCAGACTGGCAAGGAGCAGAACGCAGCTCTCATCGTCAAGGTCGAAGACGGAGAAAAACACACCCAGTGCACGCTCGGTGCGCTGTTCTGCGCCGCAGCGGCCCACCCGACCGCCTCCGCTGTCTGCCCCTGCACCGCTACGGACTGGGGCTGGGCAAGGGGAGACCCGCATCAGCATGGACGACACGTGGCGGTTGCTGCAGAGCTCGGGGGGCGTGCCTGCTCGCGTCTCCTCATCATACATGGTGCGCGACGCTTGCGTGAAGAGGCCAGATGTGCCTTGTCCCAGCGCGCAGCCAGCACTCAACCGGGGCCCTTCCGCGCAGTCCTGCAGAGCGGACAACGATGTCGACGATTGCTGCAACTGCCGTTGTTGGTGCGTTGCTGGTGGTGGCGGTGGTGAGCGCGTAGGGGTGGCGCCATCCCAGCGATCCTCAAGAATCGCCGCAATAAGACCGTCGTCCGTGCGGGTGCCGTCCCACACCTCCAGCAGGGCCACGAAGCCGCTGGCCTCGTCCAGGATAATGGTACGATGGACCTCCGCTACGAGAACACGCCGCAGCGTTGCACCGACGGCGGTATGGAAAGATGGCAGAGCCACCTTCTTGATCAGCTGGAATTCCACCTGCCACACCACACGGAGCCATGCAATGTAGCCCCGGACCATCTCCGTAGTTGTGATGTGAGCGGCGCGCTCGCACTTGTAGTGATCCTCCACGCTGGCGATGAGGCTGTCCCCTAAGTCCTCCATGATGAGTGTGGGGAGGGGCTGCGCCACCTCCTTGACAAGAGTCCCAACACTCCGATCCGCCTCCGCAGTTCCCCTCGTCTGATAATGGAGCGACTCGTGCTGTCGGACGCAATGCGTGGCCTGTATCTTCGACAGCGCATAGCTCTCGAGGCGGCTGCGCAGCTCGGTGGCCCCGCGCAGGCTCACGACGATGTCGGGATCTGTGGATTCTTCAAACCCCGACTGTGCAGACGCGGCCCGCTGTGGACGCTCTGTCCCAGCCATGCCGGATTGGGCGCTGCCCATCACGACATCCTGCGTGGACGGACTGGCTGGCGCGGAGGCACACCGCGTCGACGTCTCCTCATGTGACTGTCCACTGCTGCTAAAGAATGAGAAGAGGCGGCTGCGGCTGCGCCCGTCACCGGCCTCGGCACCAGTGACTCTCTGCCTGGGCGAACTGGCCGCCCCGCCATCGCTCAGATGCGGGGCCGCAGTGGCGGTGGACCCTTCGAGGATACCGGACGAGGCCGTCCCACCTCCTCTCTGCCCTGACATCGAATGAATGGGCTTGCTGATTGACGTTGCCGCGGCGGGGGAGCTCGCTGTCTGACCGCCTTCTGTCACGCCCGCCACCAGGTAGGAGGAGGTGGAGTGCACAGCAGTGATGAGCTCGCTGCGGAAGCCGAGTGTCTTTTGCACAAACATGATGTCGGCCTCACAGTCGCCGCCGCCCCTGTGACCAATGGAGTCCCGAATGCGACGGACGGTGGAGTGGACCTCGCTCATGATGAGGGGTCGGAGGGGCTCATACACCACCACGTAGAACAGCTTAACGCACATGACAGTGATTGTGTCCATACCGAAGCGTTTTGTGTAGTACTGATCCAAATAGCTGAAGCACGACAGCACCAGACGGCGAAATGCCACAAAGTGACTGTACTCTTCGTTGAACATGCCGCAAATGCCATCCAGGCCACCCCGCACGCCTGCTACCGAGCCGCAATTGCCATAACACGCGATGGGGGCGGCAGTGGAGAGGACCGCCGTCTCTTCCTTTGGGGCTGCAGGCAACTTCCCGCCCTGCACAGCAGTGGACAGCAACGGACTGCTGTTGCCTCGTGCGGCACTGCTGGTGTCCCCGCCAGTGAACAGCGGAGGACCGTGGGACTTAAGGTTGGGTATCGTTACTAGGGAGGAGGGCGCGCTCGGTGCGTGACGGTGCGCGTTCGGCGTGGCAGGTGCCGAGGCGCGCGGTGACGCTGTGGTGGCCTCCGACCTCCCAGTCCCAGCCAGGCTGCTGTTACTGCTACCTACGCTGCTCGAGGAGTCGTCGCGGAAGAGGAGTCGCTGGACAAAGGTGCGGGAGTGCAGGCGGCGAGACCTCCGCACACGCCCCGGCCGCGCAGAGGCAGCGGCCTCCTCCAATGCCCCGGAGGTATCCTCCCGTCCGGTGACGACCCGCAGACGGCGTTGGTCGATGGTGCGGAGCGCGGGAAAGAGCACACGCACCTCTAGGATGTGCAGGATGGTCAGCGCAAGACGGACGTAGAATTCACGTGCGGTGGCAGGGTTGCCGTTGCAGGCGCTGTAGATTATTGTATATCGACGCATACGGTTCTGCGGCGCACGCAGCCGTTCCACTGCGCGCTCGTCATAGTTCTGCAGAGTCACGTAGGCAGCGAGGAGGTACTGGTCGATGTCTTGCCACAAATCCTCCAGCGAGACCTGGTCATTCGGGGGGACAGTGGCGGCAGCGGTGGTGGCGCCCTGCCGGCTGGACGGGACGGCGGGGCCGCTGTCGTGAGGTTTTGAACTGGTGGCACAGGCCGCGCCGGAGAAGCCGCCAACGTTCAGTTCCTCCTGGTCGTCGTAGGCTCGTGCAGTGCTCAGGATGCGCTGATGCACGTAGAGCCCAGTCGGTCCACTCGCTATTCGGTGGTTTTCTGTGCTCATCACAATCTCTTCCTCTCCCTCACTGGCCTCTCTCACTCAAATATAAGCCAAGTGCGCTCGTGTCTGTTCCCCTATATATATATATATATATATATATATACAGGTAAATGATACCACACACACACTCACACACAATCCTCACCACTCTTCAGCAGCGGATGCAATGTTGAGACAGCACCTTGATGAGAATGGAATATTATTACTACTGCTATTGTTAATAATAATAATAATATATAAAAACAAGCGATCACATCCAATGAGCAGCAATGGGAGAAGATGATGCTGACGATGATCTATGCGCCTGTGAAAAAGATATGTGGCGCGGGTATGGGACAGCAGAGATGTAGCTAAAATAATAATAATAATGTGATGTTTGCGTGCGTTGTCTGAGGTTTTCAAATACCACCGAGTGAAACAACAACAACACAACTATATATATATATATACATACATATACTTGCTGTGGCCTGCTGACAAGTTCTGTAGACACAGTGCAAATGATAGTGAAGCTGGGGCAGCCTAGAGAGAAAAACCAATAGGAAGAGAACAACAAGAACAGCACCAATACACCGTAGGAAGCGAACATGATTGAGGGGTCATAAAGCAGATCAACGTGCACATTCGGAGGCAGTTCGAGAGTGTGTGACGCCCATGGCCCGCCAACTCGATTACATGTCCCTCCCCTTCCTTAGAGTACACAGCGAGAGAGACAGAGTGCGTGTGTAGCGCAGTCGAGCGGGATGGGCTTGCACCAATACATTATTGCTTGTAAAGACAGTCTCGCTTATCCACGTGCAGCTTATTGCACAGAAATACTCCCCCCTCCATCCCCTCAGGACGCAGCAGGAGTGAACATCAACACACAATCAACAGAGCCGCAATAATCAATACCAGCACACCAACGAAGCCCCTATAAACCCTTGCTGGAGTTCCTTCATCGCTTCCTCCCTCATCTCTGGCCTTTTTGCTCCCACTCGTACATATCAACGTTACTTCTTTGCACCACTGCTACCAGGCCTTCTGCGCGGATCAGACGGTGATGACGGTTGCGCACTCTTGAGCTTTTCTAGTAAGTTGCTCATGCTGCGTGACTCGCCGCCACCGCTATTATTACTGTGGGCACCAGTACCACCCGCCTCGCCACCACCACCACCGCGACGCTGCTCGGACTGCTTCGGCTTCTGTCCAAGAGTGCGGCTGAGATCGAACTTACCAGCGCCACCACCGCCACCCGCCTCGCGCTGACGCTTAGCGCCAGCAGCAGCAGAGGACTGCATCCGGTGCTGCGCATTATTCCCTCCTCCCATCATCGCGCTCTCCTCCATGTTGCGGCCCTCCAGCACGTTTCGCCAGTATCGCTCCGCGTTGCGGCGGAACTCCTGTTCGATGCTTGGGGACAGCTCCCCCTCCAACGCACGGGTCAGTCCGCTGTTGGCGTTCTGCGCCTCAAAGCGCAGCGTCGGCGCCCGCTCCACGTACTCGTCCAGCACACTACGGTAGAAGTTCAGCATGGGGGTGACACGATGGTAAAAGCGGTTGAAGCTGGCCACGACGCCGGCGCCAGAGGGCGACTGGAGGAGCAGCCGCAGGGCTGGATTGGCAGAGATGGCCTTGTAGTGAGCGGACTTGTGCAGGGACTGAATCAGCCCCTGGTCGTTCCCTGTCGTGACCGAGACGATGTCGTCTGGCCGGTTGGTCACGTAGTTCAAGGACTTGGAGTTGGCCGTGATGAAGCCAGTCGCCTGCACGCGGGTTGGGCCGGCAAGGATGCCATACTTGTGGAAGCGCTCGTTCGTCTCGATGGCGTCAGCCAGCACGCAATCGTACACAAAGGGGCCAGAGGTGGATGGCAGCAACTTCACTCGCGCATACTGCCCCGGGTGACGCCCTGTGGTATCCATCTCAAAGTACTCCACCGAGGATGGCACCAGCTCCGGGTGCTGGCTAATATTCGCCAAGAAGGCAATGAATGCCTCGATGGCGACGGTGATGTTCGGCACGTACTTGCCGTCGCAGTAGTCCTCGTAGAGCTGGGCCACCTTCCTGTGGTCCTTCCCAAACACCGGCAGGAAGGCATTGAGGAACTCCTGCCGCAGCACCGGGTTGCGACGGTTCTCGCGGATAGCATATTTGATGTCCATCACGCGCCCATCATCGCGCAGCGCCATCTCCTCGAGAGCGTGGACGATCATCTTATTCCCTTCGTCCCGACCAGCGCCGCCACTGCGTCCAACCGCAGCCGCGGCGCTGCTCGCACGCGCCGCTGCAGCCTGTGCGGCACTCCGCGCGCCAGTCGCTGCATTCCCCGTCGTCATCGCCCTCGTGCTGCCGGGCCCGCCCCACACAAGGACCAGTGATGTGGGGACAGCAAAGTCACTGTCCCCGAGGGGCTCGTGCTCCGGGCAGTTGGCGAGGCCCCGCACCACCATGGACACACTCTCCGAGGTCACCCGCATCTTGCGCAGCAGCTTCGCCAGCTCACTCACACGCACAAATGTCACCACGTTGCCGCTTGACCTTGCCACGCCGCGGTGTGCAGCGGCGGTCTTCTGCGAAGTGAATGCAGGGGGTATGCCCTTCCCGACAATCTTCGCCAACTCCAGCTGGAATTCAGTCACAAGGCTCTGCTGAAGGTGAGAGTGATACTGCGCGTCGGCGGCAGAGCTCATGCTGCCGGAGAGGTTGGCGCGCTGCACCAGCCCCACAATATAGGCCTCGTCAGCGTCACCGCGGTCAAACCGCTTCATGTAGTCGTAACCGTACTGCCTGCGATCCACGTCGGCCCATATGTCCCCGCTTTGGGTGGACGGCGCAAGTGTGGCTCCGCCGTCGGGGCTGTACACCTGCAGCCTCGGCACCCCATCCGGGAGCCCAGCGTTGAAGGCGTTGAGGTCGTCCTTCAGATAGCCCTCCAGCACCTTGCAGAGAAGCAGCGAGGGCGCTCGGCCCTGCACTCGCCACTCCTGCACGGAGAGGAGTAACTGCCGCACGTTGGCGTCACTCACGCCGACTTGCTGGAGTGCCCACGCGTGAATGTCCTGGCTGCCGAGCTTCTCGTTGAACAGGCGCACCAGCGCGTTGCCGAGGCCAAGCGTATGGACCCGGCGCTCCTCGCTGCCAAGGGTGTTGAAGTTGGTGGTGTCGTGCCCCGGGGAGTGACCGTGCGGGCCTAATCCGAAGCCCTTGGCGTAGTCCGCCGCCACTTCTCGAGCGCGTTCGCCGATGCCGTATGTGCTGCCAAAGGGCGGCACCTTGCCCCCGAATGGTAGCCGCGCGCTGTCGATGATCTTCTGCTCGCTGCTATCCATGAAGGCCTTCTGCTCGCGGTTGTGCTCCTCCCAGCCGAACTCCAGTGGGGCCCACCACGATTCGTTGAGCCGCAGCGCCTGCGTCTCTGTCGGCGATTTGATGAAGTTACCAGGCCGCCGCCCGCTGATGTCACGTAGGGCTTGCTCAATTACCTGCATCTCTCCATCCGTGACGGGCTCCGCCTCACCCCAGCCATTCTCGAGTTCATTTCGATCCACCGTGGGGACGCCGTGCGTGCGGGTGTACTCCCACTTCCCGGCAAACTTCACCGAGCGCTCGCGGCGCTCTGGAATGATCTCGAATGCCTGTGGGTTCGTGAAGAACTGCTTGGCGAGGAGCCTGTCTGTGTACTCCTTCGTTTGGAAGTCGTCCTGGGTGGTGTGCTGCGTGTATCCAAACTTCTTCACCTTGGGAGTGTACTTGCCCTGGATGAGGGAGGCCCATTTCTCCCGTGTGAAGGGGGCCTCCTGCAGCTCCTTGAGCCGCTCCTCCGCGCAGTCGTTGCGGAAGGGCGTGCGCCACGACGGTGGTTCAACAAGCGCCTCATGGCCGAGCTCCTTGATGGTGTACAGCTCCCGCACCACCTCCGGTGTGCCGAGCGGCATCGCCACGCTGCGGTCCAGCATGCTTCCCCCGCCAGCCAGCAGACGCCATTGCACGTACAGCTGGCCCCCGCGCACGCCCACCACTTGGCCAAGGTGCTCCTCCCGCGCGGTCTGCTGGTCCGCCAGCACCTGTACCACTGCCTTGCGGTCCGCCGCCTCCACGGTGGAAAAGTGCTCGCGAATGTCCATGCAGTCCTTGCCAAGCTTCAGCAGGCCCTTCTCCGCACGTATGATAGGGTCGACGTACATGGCATGGAGAGCCCACTCCGACTCCGCCCCTTCCTTGTTCACCCCTACCACCACCACCTCCAGCGGTTTGCCTGCGCCACCCTCCTTTGGGACGACGCGCAGGACGTCGCCGCTCTCGAAGTCGCCGTAGAGTTGGCAGGCCTCGGGGGTCACGTCCAGCACCAGGTTGGATTTGGAGATGGGGTCTGTGTACGTCACCGCGGCGGGGTTGGGGAGGACGGGTGTGGTGGCAGTGAAGAGGGTTCCACTGGCGCTCACGCCAAACGCCTTCAGCGCCGCAGCGGATGTGTCGAATACCCTGTACCACGACTTGTCGGGGAATACCAGGGTTGCAGCGTTGACGCCCTTCTTCCCCTCCTGTGCCCGGCGCGAGGCCTCCAGCGCCTCGCGCCGGGCCCCACGCGTGGAGATGCGCTCTTGCACCCACAACATCTCCCGCCACTCCTCGCTGGTGTAGGCCTCCCTTGGCAGCCCCGTGGCGAGAAAAGACTTCTCAATGCCGGCCTTCACCTCGCGCCAGTTGACGACCCGCTTGTTGGCGTCCAGCTTGTAAGGCACAATGGGATCGGTGTCGATACGCCACGAGGCTGGCGGCACCCGCACAGCTCCCTCCTCCTTCTGTTGGCGGCGGAAGCGATTCATCTCCAGGTCGAGACGCAGCTGCAGCGGCGACAAGGGCGCCTTGCTGGTCTCACCAGTGTAGACGGAGGCCCGGCTCTGGATCTGGAAGGCGTTGGTGAGCAGGTGCTGGTGCGGGGTGGAGTCCAGGAGGTGGTCCATGCACTGCTGCATAGCTGGTGTGATGGTGACACAGCCAGTGAGAAACTCCTTCGATCCATAAATTCGATTCACAAAGTCCACCGCCTTTGCGCGCTGCTGCGTCTTTGCGTACACCTGGAGCAGCCCCTCCACCTGGCGCTGCGTGTGGCCATTGGTGCCAAAGTAGGGATCCTCCGTCGCGCGGTACCAGAGCGCTTCCGCCCTCCGGGTGACCACATCGAACCACTCCTTTCCCCAGCGCTGGTGCGGGGCCCAGCGGCCGCGGTGCTTGCGGAAGGGCGTGTCTGGGTCACCCTCACCACAGTACCGCGTGGTGGCGTAGGGTAGACTGCAGCGCGGGCAAAAGTCCGTGTTCACGTAGTTTGCCTCCATGTCGATGAAGATGCCAAAGAGGTCATCCAGCTCCTTGGGCCGCACCTTGTTGAACTGGTCGAGCAGGTAGCGGTCCTGGAAGTCAAAGCTGCTGAGGGCGTCGTGGAAATTCACGAAGAACTGGTGAACGTGCTGGGTGTGACGAGACTTGAAGTCACCAACGTCGCCAACGGCATCGTAGTGCAGCTTGATCAGGTAATGCAGCCGGTCGAACCAGGCCTTGCAGTGATCAGCGCTCTTGACGTCACGTACCTCTATCAATTGCGGCCCAAGAATCTC
Organism: Ecitophya simulans; assembly: GCA_027574965.2. NCBI lineage: Eukaryota > Metazoa > Arthropoda > Insecta > Coleoptera > Staphylinidae > Ecitophya > Ecitophya simulans. The sequence continues at coordinate 35,403 of JAODGE020023810.1, forward strand.
CTCGGTGAAAGGACTGCGAGGGTTGCTGAGCTGGGCACCGTGCGCCCCGGCGCGCGTGATGCGCTGGTTCCACTGCGGCTCGTAGTGTAGGTTGGTGATGGCAGGGCGTGCGGCCCCTTTATACCGCATGTCCGTGTTGATCTCATAGGTGGAGTCCCCCTGACGCCCGGCTGCCTGGTCCGCCTCGAAGCCATGTGGGCGGCCAACCAGGAGATGCAGCTCCCGCTGCCCAAAGACGTAGCTCCTGAAGAAGCGGTTTGTCGTCGCGTCGGTATCGGTTTCCCAGAGATTCATGTGCTTTGTATACACCGGCGTTACATATGGCAGCCCACGCCGCGCCTTGCCAACATTCCTCTCGTTGCTAAACACTCCATGACGCTTGTCGTGGATGTAGGAGGGCTGCCGCATCTCTACCTGCTGCTGCTTTGTGGCGTACTTGAAGGAGTAGCGCTTCTGATCCAGCAGGGCACCTACAGACAGCGCATCAATATCTGCAGCGAGTGCGGATAGCGCACACCCGCCTCCACCAGTTCTCACCGTATAAGCGCACCGCGCGCGTGCTCGCCACATTTATGTGTGCGTGTGTGTGTGCACCACCGTTCGTTACTGCGAGCTGCTCTGTTCTCACTTCCCCCTCCACCTGCAGTACTCACGCTGACGCAGAATCACCCCGTTTTTGTCGTTATTGGAGTACAGGGAATCTCCAACGCGTAGAGAATATGTGTATATATATACACACACTAATGAATGAAGGGAGAGAGATAAGAGGACGAATAATAATAATAAATTAGACAGCTGTGCGCTGCTAAACGCACCCCTCCGCTCCTCTCCTCTTCCTTCACCTTTACTAATCTGATGCACTGCTTCCCTTCCCGAGAACTGTGAGAAGGCCCCCTACACATACAGCAAAAGAAAGAGTGTGTGGTGAAATTCGGGGAAGAGAGCAGTGCAGAAGAGCGACCGTGCCCCCAGGAGCACCGCCCCACTCGTCCGCAGGGCGTCACATCCTCCGCGTCCTACTCATGCATCTTGCAGGAGAAAGGATGGAGGTAACAGAGTCGGGAGTGGCGCCACTGTCGTGTGTCCTAGTGTGCACGTATATGCGTGCAATTTTTTGAAAAATTATATATATATATATATATATATCAGCGTTTAGTGATAATATACAGGAATTGTCATTCACGCGGTGCCACACGTGTGGACGTGTGTGCAAGTGCGTATGACCGTGGCTCACCCGCGTGGCGATTGCAAAATGGCACACAAACACAAAAAGATCGCCAGCTGCCCCTTTGCTCACAACATCCGATTCGATACGGTATCGTTCCGCTTTGTGTGTAGGACCCCTCCCTCAGTCGTGTTCTTATCTTCCCTTTCCCTTCTCTCACACATCATGCCATAGTGACAGTGATGCGATTGCAGTAGCTCTCCATGTCATCGCTACTGCCCTCCAGCTTAGATCGCCACTGCGATAGGCACTTCTCCACGAAGCGGAAGAGGGTGAGCGCCGGCTTGTTGTAGCCCTTGAAGAGCTTCTCCTCCTCCCCACCGCAGTATGGCCGCTCCGCATCGCTGGGAGAGATGGCGCTGCCGCTTCCGCGCGGGTGATTTCCAGTTATCACGGTGGCTCTGCCGTCGTCATCACTGCGCTTGCCCGCCCTCTTGTTCTTCCGGGACTTTACACTCTCCTTGTCTGGTGCACCGCCACCACCACCACTGGCGGCGTTGCTGACGCTGCTGGGTGAACTGAGGAATTGCTCGCTCCCTTCCCGTGACGGCGAAGGGGTCTCCTCGATGATGCTATCTTCAGCATCGTCCTGGTCGTAGTCTTCGGGCAGCGGGGTCACTGTGGGTACCAAGACGCTCTTGTGGTACGTGCCGCTCGCGATACAGAGCTCAAACTTTTCGACCAGCAGATTGCTGACGCCAGCGTGTGCCGCCGCACCTGTGTGCTCTGACCTCTTATTCCCTCGGAGTTGGAGCAGAAGAGAGCGGCGTTGGACGGGCCGCGCCACCGGATAGGTGCCGGTGTGCGCTCGCTCCAATACGACAAAGGTGTGCAGGTAATAGGCCACAGCATCAAAGAAGGTGAACACCTCTGCGGGGGTGAAAGCAACCCCCAAGTCCGACACACTGTACATGCCATGCTCGTCACATATGTCTGCAATGTCGCGAAGTCTGCCGCCGCCGACCTTCACGCCACGGCCATCGCCACAGCCCGTCGATGCCTTCTTGCGCTTGTGCTTGCTGCCCTGTGTCGCTCCCCACACAAGCACCTTACGCAGAAACACATTCCGACCCTGACAGAGCACCTCCGCGCTGGTTTTGCACTCATCGCGGGTGCCCGCCTCGGCCGCAGCGGACATGACATTGTGATAATGTACCCGCAGTGAGTCCGCGTAGAAACGGAGCGCGGCCGCCATCACGCCAAAGGAGCCGCCAGTGAAGCAGAAGGAGAGCTGGCTATCTACCCCAGCGTGCTCCAGGGCTGCCGCCACTCCTTTGTTGATGAGCCCGTGCGCTGGTGCAATCACCAGCTCTCGCAGCACCCGCGGGGCGGTGGCCCGGCCGCGGAGATACGACGGTCTCCCGACGATACTGTAGGCCCCGCCAGCGGATTCGCCGGTGGTGTGGCTGACCGCCCCAGCCGCGCGGTTGGCGTCACACACGTCATTGAGTGACATGGGAGAGTACGAGCCCTGGTGCGGACGAACGCTCGCAATGTGCTCGGCGACCAGTTCCTCATTGGAGGTGGTGAAGAGGCACATGAGCGTCGGAAGCCAGTCTGTGCCCAACTCCTTTACCGGGACATCCTCGGGGAAGAGCCGAAGCATCTTCATGAAGAGCATCACCAGCGATGACTGATCGACGCGAGTGTGGGGGAGGAAGAGGGACGCGAAGGTCACGTAGTCTTCCAGCCTCTCCGTCAGCTCCACTCGTGCGTTATTGACCAAAAACTGGACCTCGTCCAGCTCCGATCGCAGCGTGCGCAGCTCTTGGTCCATGCGGTGGTACTCTTCTTCGGCCTCAAACTTGAGGATGGCTGAGCTGCTGGTCGGGAACGTGTAGCCCCGTGTTGCGGGGGATGTGATGGGCGACCCGCTGCTCCGCCCGGAGAGGTCCACATGCCGGAGTGTTCTCGTGTTCGGAGAGGTGGGTGGGCTGTAAATGCTCGTGTCCAGCAGCGTGGAGTGGCGGAGTGCGTTCTGGAGATGGAAGAAGGAGGAGGGGTTGCGGCGGAGCGTCGCGGCGCTATCACTGTCGCCGCCACTGGCGGCGGGGTTGCAGCTTGGCTGCCAGGGCGCGGCGCCATTTGGAGAGCCCCGCACGTTGGTGGGGCTCCCGACCATCTCGCGGCGGTGCACATAGTTGTCCAGCATAGCCGCCACCTCCGCGGAGAGGATGGGCTCCACGACCGGGTCCAATGGGCCGGTGTAGAAGGTGTGATAGGCCAGCCCGGCGGACTGCATCATACCGTACTGCATGAGGGGGATGGAGGGCGCCGCCTCCACGCCAGTCCCTGACACTGAGGCGGCGGCTGGGAAGGGCCCGGGCGGCTGCGACCCCTGCGGCCCACTGGAGAGGGCGTTGGGCTGCATCTGCTGGAAGCTGGCATTCAGCAACACTGCATTAGCGGTTGGGGACTCACCGCTGGCAACGTTTTTTATTACCATCGCTGTCAGTCGGTTGGGGGCCATACGCAGCGCGTGCGCGATGCCCTCATATCGCTGCAGGAAGATCGAGATTGGGCGAGCCTTCACCGGCATACAGAGGAGGTTCACTGTCCAACGAGCTACCGCGGTGAGCACATCGCTGAGCGCGCAGCCGTCCATGAGAGCCCCCGCGTCGAGGTACATGAGCCCTCCAATCTGTCGGAATGTCCCTCGTATGCTAGTAACACGTGCCCTGTTGATGTGCCACGTGCCAGGCGTGGCTGCCCGCCTCGGCACCGGGGGAAACATGAGCTCGACCATGCTGTCCAGCACCGTCGTCACGTGGCTGGCGCTGTTGAAGTGGTCCGGCACCTGAGAGCTGCCGTATGCGCGCTTCGCATCCGCCGCGCGCTGCCATACCCTCCGCTGCCGCGCCATCACCTTCGTCTCGGCCATCACCACGTAGAGCTTGTACTTCTCCACGAGGGTGGTGCGGAGCTGTCTCTTGATATCGTGAGTCTTGGCCACCTGCATGCGATGCTGCACATGAAGAAGCCTGCGATTGTCTGCCGTCAGTACTGCTGATGTGGCCTCATCCTCCGACGAGGTACTGCCATTGACGTCGTTGCTGCCCTGGTTGTCCGCGCCGACCACCTTGTATTGCTGTGCCAGCGCTGCGAGGTATCGCACCCACTCGTCCCCCTCCGCGATGGAGGCGGTGTCGCGGCACTCGATCACCGTGATGCCGCCGTAGCGAATCATGGAGATGGTGCCAACACCGAAGGCCTTGCGCGACGATGGGTTGGCCATATTGAAAGAGATGGGCTTCCCCCTGAAGAGGGTCTGCGCGTGCGCCGTCGGCAGTGTCCCACACTCGTACATCGGGAGCGCCACCACGACATAACCGTAGGGCACCCATACCGGGTCGTCGCGCTCATTGGCTGCGTCGGGCCTGGCGGCGGAAATGGCTTTGGTCTGGAGACTATCACCAACTGTGAAGGTCTGAGTGGGGCGGAGCGCGTCCGTGGAGGCGGCGACCAGTCTGGTGGGCTGCACGGGCGTACCGAGGTCATAGATGCCGACGCTCTTACTTTTCAAGAGCGACTGTACCGCCGGTGAGTGGTTGAGACTGGTGGACGTCACCTCACTCGCAATGCCGCCACGCCCCATCAAAAACTGCGACGTGACCTCTCGCGAGCAGCTGTCATCCAGAGGGGGACCACATGGGGAGTTGGAGATCGCACCCACACTCCACATCGACGGACTGGGACTCATGTTCGGGGAGATGGTGGCAGCCCTGCTCCTTGGCTTCCTGCTATGTGACCTCGTGTCCGGGCTACGGTTTCTCTGCTGACCAAATGCAGCCTGCTGCCTCTTGGTCGCCAAGAGCTCCACACGCTGATCCCTGCCGTCCATGTAGGCACGCACACAGCGCCGCAGACGGTCATGCTCGTCCTGGAGACTGATATACAGCCAGCCACCAACGCAGATATCTGCGTTGATGTTGCTGCCGCTACCAAGTGCGAGCAGCTCCTGAGCGCTGATGCTCCCAATGATCACTGGCGGCGTGGTCCCGCTGACAGCTGGGTCGTCGGAGTCCAGAATGGGGTAATTGCAGCCGTGTGAGAAGGGGCCGGCTCCCACGTCCGCCAGGTGCTCCGGCGGGCCAGGCTCGCTGTGCGTACTCAGCTTCTGTGGCACAAGTGAGATTCGAGCATATCGCCGGCGCGCAGGGGCCACGCGGAACACAACCCCACGCATGACGGAGAGCGCGTGAGTGCGCAGGTATGGGTGTCGGTTCTGAACCCCACTCTCGAGCTCCTTGGTATCGCGGAGGACGGTGCGCAGCGTGGCGGTGCTGGTGTGACTCGCATTGGCTGGTGACGGGGAGACGTGGTCACTATGTTGTGGGGATGGGCCTAAGGTGTTGCTGCACGGCTGATGCTGCAGATACGAGAACGACTCCAGCGATTGACCTCGCGGGAGGGCCGCACGCGGGGTCTCGCCTAGACTGGTCACAATTTCTGTGACGTGCTGCTGCGAGGTGGGGTTCACACTTTGCTCCAGTTTATATGGGTCGTGGTGGGCGTGCAGCGTGCGCAGGGCATAGCATTTATTGCCCGTGCAGCTCTGCATCACGTTGGTGGAGAGACCCCACCAACGACTGCGCACGTACTCTGCTTCCGCCTCCTGCTCCGTTATGTCCCAGCACGTCCCGAGGAGGTCTCGCTGGTGGGCAATTTGCCTGCTCGCTGCTTTCGCATTTCCACACCCCATCACGGCGGACGCTGCAGAGGGGATAAAATGGGAGCGGGGAGGAGGAAGAGTGAGAAATAGCGTACGTGAAAGACGTAGTTATATACTGTGCGGTGACCTCGAGTGGATCTGTGTATCTGTGAGTGAGTGGATGGGAGGGGGTGGGGGAGTGATATCGACTCGTACTGTCGCAACAGACGCGTTCTTGAGCTCAACTACAGATATATATATAAGCAGTTAGCTGTTTATATAAATGAATTTAGATTTTCGTGTGGGTATACACAGAGTAGCGGATTACTCTCACTGACCTAATGAACACTTATACGAAGTGAGTGTGTGTGTGTAAGTAAATAATCCTTTCACCAATTGGATGGATGGGGAGACACTCTAGAGGAGTGTATATGTGTGTGTGTCCTTCAACGTCTACTAACGCCTCTTTATCTACACAGCGACCTTTGGCCACCGATCCTGATGAGGAATGGGCGTGCGTGTGTGCGTGCAAATGCCCATATAATGTGAAGGGAATGAGAGGGGGGGGGGGAGGAGGAGAGATGACAAGGGCAGTAATGATAAGCAGTCGCGCACGGTATCAGTGGAAAATGTTGTTAGAGCAGTTAAGCAATGTGCACTCACATGTGCTGCATGCATATGGGATCGATCGTTGCCAAGTGGAGATGAGAGAGCGCAGAACTCTCCGTCCTCCAAAGTGTTATTGGTGCGCAAAGAATGACCGCCATGAGAGCTTATTGAGCCATTACACGTGCGCTTACGGAGGGGCTGAGGAGCGTTGCGACTCTCTCCTCCTTCCCCTCACAACGTTGGACGAACTGACTGTGCGGCGGTGATGATATCCTCCAGTCCCCGCCCGCCTGTCGCTTTCTCAGAGAGGAAGTCAATGTAACGCACACAGGCACCGCGCACAACAATGCTGCCGATACATCGGAGCGCCACAGGTGAGTTCTCCAGCGCGACGGAGGGCCCTGTGAGGGCGGCGGTTGCACCCTCCTCAGTGGACGAGTGCTCGCCAGCCGACGAAACGACGGCAGTGTCCGGGGGCGGCAGCGCGCGTGCCACCATCATGTGCGACAGCGCGTCCATCTTCAGGTTCAATGTGCTTCCGTCCATTTCAATAATGCGGCCAGTCACCACGGCTCCGTTGGTCATGTGGACACGGGCCAATGCATGCAGGGCCGGGCCGCTTGCGAGAACGCTCGGAAGCGTCTGCACAGAAGCTGTACCACTAGTTGTGTCCATTATAAAACTATCTAGAAAGGGGAACACTGTATATGTACAAAGTACCGTTTGAGATCCGTCTTCTCTCCCCCCAAAGAATAAACCTCAAAAATATATATGTACGAGTAACAGCCACAGCCCTAATCGTGTAGACGAAAAACAACCAAAGAGACATTAGGACCAGCAGAGCAACATAAAGGTGGTACAACAGAACCTTTCATTCACCATCACTAAAGGAGGGAGACAGTCGACGCCTTCGCTCCTCTCCTCTTTTCTCTCTCCTCATCGAGGCCATTAACCAGTGTTCGCGCACGAGTAAGTGTGCCCATGTTTCTTCTTGCTGCTGCTACTGCGCACCTCTGTGCTGGACTGGTAATGACGCGTGACAGTGAGAAGAGAAGACAATGCAATGTAGATCATCACCCCCCCCCCACCAGTCAACAATCATCGCACATACACTCATACGCACGCATCTCCAGTATATCCCGACAATCGAGTAGATAAGGAGATAAGACAAAGATAAGATGACCAGTACTTCCTACTGGCCAAAATGTTAATATACATAACATTGAGTGCAAGAAACATGCACACACGTGGACTGTACAACATTCACATTCACTATAAATAATAATATTAGAATATAATTTCGCAGGAGCGACAGCAGGAGGGGAGCACACAAAGAGTACACAGCAAATACTCCACCGAGCGTACTTGTCCAACGGCGCAAGAAGGAAAGCTGGCATGATCACGCCGCCATCTCTCTCTATCCCTTCCTCCCCCGCTCTCCTCTAAGAGTCCGGCAGTACACAGTTCACCAGGAAGTCCTTGAGCTTTACATCCAGCGGGACCATCGGGTTTGCGTTGTGGAAGTAGGCAACGGCGCACAGAAGGTCAAGAAACTCCGGAAAGAAGAGCGCCTCACCCTCACGCGCGGGATCCGCGAGCACATTGCAGAAGCAGTGCCGCAGTGCATCATCGGTGACGCGTGGGGAGCGATACCACTGGCGCTCCTTCGCCAGCGCCTGCACCTCTGCGAAGGACATCACACCAACGATGCCAACATCCCGAACCGGCGTCGGACCTCCTACCGCGGGGGTGCTCGTCGCCGGCACCACCCCGGCAGCGTTCCCAAGCCGTCGCGAAGCGGTGCCTCCACCAGCTGCTCCGATCCCCGCGCGAGTGCGCACCTCTCTATGAGAGCTCCCAGCACGACACTGCTGTTGCTGGAGTATTCTAAAGAAAAAGGGCGGCGGCATTGCACTACGCACGCCAAGGGCCTCACGCGGCTTGAGAAAGGCCGTGAAGACGCGGAACAGGTCCTCCAGATGGGCTGCAAGGAACAGCCGCACTGCCGGCGAGCGGACGGCGCGGCGGAATGGGGCGGATGGCGCGGCGCCGCCCAGTACACGCGGCACGACCCAGGAGCCGAGAAAGAGGTCGAGCACCTGCGGGTTGAGTGGGTCGCCGTACTCGCACTTGGTGTACTCGACCGGCCCATTCACCACCACTGCCGCGGACTTGCCGCCCTGTGCACTGCCCCTGCGGGAGGTCGCTGCCTTCTGATTCCCATCACCACCACTCGCAGAGTTGGGCGTCGCGGCGAGGGTGTGACTGCTCGTACTGATGCTCTTCTCCAGATTGTTCTCCACCTGCATTGCCTGCTCTTGGCGCAGTCGCTCCTCCTCCGCCTCCCGTGCCGCCTCCTCCTCGATGCTTCTGCCCTTCCCAATACACTGCCAGGCGTGCGCGCAGCGAAGGATCGCCTCCACAAACTGCGCCATGTTCATGCACACCGCACCACGTTCCGTGCGCAGGTCCACGTGCCGACTTTCTAGAACGGCGCGCGCATAGTTGGGAACCAGGCGCCCCTTATCGAGCTGGACGAGCGGGGGAGGGGGGGAAGTGGTCGGCGCCGCGGCAGAGCCCCGGTGCGAGTAGGGGTGAATGGACCGCCGGAGACCACCCGCGGTACCCGTCGCGCCTCCTGAGCGACGCCGGAGGTTCAGACCGTCAGCGTCATCGCCCTCTGCAGGGACCGTGTTCAGTGTGCGATACGTCACGTGCTCGACAATGCTGAAGACGGCGGCGCGATGCAGCGTGGCTGGGTGTGTGGTCCACTCGGGGTCCGGCATCCCAGCCAGCCCAGCATCCCGCAGCAAGTGCCAAAAATCATTGGCAGATATGAATTTGTCCTCGCCCGCCTTGCCGGCTCGCGCGCCGCCACCGTCGCTAGTGACGGAGGTGGGGGACCGCAGATTGAATGACTCCGCGCGCACTTCTCGCAGGGCCCGCATCGACACGGCGTAGAGCTCAAAGATATCCTGCAGTTTCTGAAAGCGACGCTCCACAACACGCAGCAGTGCCACATAGTACGTGGTCGCCAACTCACCTGAGAGCGGGAGGACGTCCTCGATCTGCGTTGGCGCCAGCGATTTCATGAGATCAGCCATTGCGTCTTGGTCCTCCAGTGCCATCTTTGAGGCCGGCAGTGTGGCCAGATCCACGGCTCTGTTCAGCGCGCTCAGCCCTGCCGCCACCCATTTCCGCTGACTGTCGACCTGCGACTTCCACTGCAGATGGCCAGAGGGGGGATAATACCAATTCACGTACTGCATATGCCGGCGCCCTGTGTGGGAGCGTCCACCCGCGTCCGCTACACTCACGACAGTGGGCTGATCATAGCGGTAGCTCAGGTGAATGCGCAGTGGCTCCGCGACGCTCGCGGAGGCCACGGCTTCCTCGTACATGGCGATGCCGTTGTGCTGACTGCGCACGATCCAGTTAGTATAGTGTCTGAAAATGGAGGCGAGGAAGACGAGGAGGACTCCGCGCGTGCGGGTAAAGAGCTGCTCCGCCGTCACGACGCTGGCGCTGCGCGTGAGGCGCTCGTAGGAGTCCACGAGAATGCGCGAGACGTCCTCGGCGGTGCTGCGCACGGTTGGGGAGAGTCTGTAGACAAGGGCCTCGTCGCCGCCACCCCGCTCCCTCGTGCTGTCGCCGCCGTCACTGCCCGTGCTCATCGCCGCATCCTTCTCCAACTCCAATAGCTCATTCAGCACGATGGTGTCAGCAGACTTCACGGTTCGGACGACCTCCACTGAGGGGATTCCAGGCTCCTCGGGCCCGAAGCATCGCATGAGCACGAGAAACTTATAGAGTGGTGTGCAGAGGAGCTGGTGCGGGGCGTGGAGGAGATCCTCAAAGGTCAGTATGGTGAGGAGTGCCGCGCCATGGGGAAGCGAGGCCGATGGGACCTCTGCCTCTGTAGCCGCGACGCTGGACCCCTCCGCACCGGTGGTGCCTCTCCCGTTCGCTAAAAGAGGGCTGGCGACAGAGGCGGTGGGCGAGGCCGCGGACGGATCCAGCTCGGACTTTGGTTTGCCACATTGCTCTTCCGTCTCCTGTCCGGCTGTGACGATCATGTGGTCCGCCCACAGGATCACCGTGGCAATCGTGGAGCCGTACATATGCTGCCGAGCATCGCCGCGCAGCTCTGCCTTCACCGCCTCAGGGACCTCCCCGCGGAGGAGCAGACTCTCTAGCAGCATCGAGCCGACACTGTCCATCTCCCGCACCTGCTCCAGCGTCTGCTTGTACAGCACCTCCCTTTCCGTCAAGAGGGTCTCCGCATTCTGCCGCTCCTCGTCCTTCAGCCGTGTCGACGCTGTCAGAGCGCGACTGGCAGCCTGCATCGTCTCGATGCCGGCCGTGTAGGAGCGCACGGCCTCGCGCTTAACAGCGATTTGCGCTCGGGTGTGTCCGTCCGCCTCGGCGGTCTTGAGTGTGTAGGCCGCATAGCTGCGCCAGTGGCGCACGTTCACGCGCAGCTTCTCACACGACCACCGCTTCGCCCAGCGCTGACGGTGCTTCTGCTCGCGCTGGCGTCGCTCCACGCAGACCGTGTACCACGTGCGCACCACCGTTCGCAGCAGCGTCTGTGACCAGCTGGTCTGCATGAGGTAAAAGATACGCGGCAGCCGATGGAAATGCAGCTGACGAGCCCGCACCTGATGCGCCAGACGCACGACGTGCCGCGCCAGCTCCGCGTGTGCCATAAAGTATGGCTTCCGGGCGTAGCGGGCCATCATCGCGTGCACGTCCGCCACGTCGCTGCCGTTGCGGGGTCTGGAAAGTTCATTGTGTGCGGCAGCGGCGCTCCAACGGTCGTGTCTGAGGTGGCCGAGGAGGTCTGCGTATGCCACACTTCCAATCGCCGCACGCGTGGCGGTGGTGTCGGGTGTATACACATACTGCAGCAGCATCTCGACATATGGCGCCAGCACCGCCTGGTGCCGGGGAAGCTGACCCACGACCTCCATCAGGAGCGCAGCGCTCACAGCGGTGCGGGCGGCAAGCAGAGCCATCTGCTCCTCCCCAGTCCCGATGAAGGGCCGATTGTGGTGGCTGCCCTGCACGACCGCGAGGAAGAGGTTGCGTGCCAACTCGAGGCTCTGCGTGGCCCCCACACGCTCCTCTTCTACGTCATTCACCCACGTCGCCACAATCGTGGACACGGAATGCTCCGGTCGCCGCACCTGCTGCGAGGCGTGGGAGGGATGCGAAGAGGCCACCATGGAGGTGCTCACCAGCTCGCAGCTACCAGAGTGCCTTTCCTCAGGCAGTGAGGGCAGTGAGAGACGATCACCAGGGCTCAACTCCCCGGGCTCGTCATCATCGTCGTCATAGCCGTCGTGGAGGACTTCGAAGATGGTGGGATTGCGAGTAACGAGAGCGTCGGGGCGAGCAAGTGACAGGGCATCTGCGTCCTGCATCCACTGCGTGGAGGCACCGCGAATCTGTCGGAGTGTGATGGAGGCCGCCGCAGCACGTGCAGACCCCTTCGCCTCCCGTGGCGCAGCAGTGCGCTTGGTGCCAGGCGCGCGTGCCCGCTCCGATGCGGGCGGCGGACTGCCCTTCCCCCAGAAGTAACTGCGGTTACCGCCGTGCCCCTCCTCCGCTGCCGCATCGGAGAGCACCGCCGGGGACCGCGCTCCCGCCCATATGTGCGCTGACGGAGCCTGTGTCGAGGAGGCTCCGCTGAAACTTACCCATGTGGGCGTGTCATAGGGGTCTGGCACGTGGCGTTGCTGTCGCCCCCGCGGCCCAGCTGCTGAGGGCTGCTGCACAATGGACACGAGGGGAGGGGTGGGCTCCTTGCTCCCACGCAGCGGGGGAAGCCAGCCACCCCCTGCAGGGTCGTCCAGCTCCCCTCCATCGTCGGCGGTGGGCAAGGAGGGGGAGCTGCTGCGCGCCCCACTGGGCCCCCGTCCTCGCAACATGGCGTCGCAGTAATCAAGATATATATATCAAGGAGAGGAGTATATGTGTGTACTCTAAAGACGCGTGGAGTGGGTCTGCGCGCGCGTATGTAATGTACAAATAATGATCTAGGACCTGGAGCAAGCAAGAATGAGATTGGTGTGTGTGTGTGTGTGTGTGTGAAGGGGGACACAGACATGTGAGACACCTGGCGTACATACACGCTGAAGCGGTGCGGGAGTGGAGGAGAAAAAGAGAGAGAGATGAAACACATCCTCCCCACCCCACCTCGTTTCATTCCACAGAGTTTCAAGACATCATTTACTTATGTTTTCTTCGTGGTGAACATTACACGACGCTATCGTCGAAGCGCCGTCGCGGCGGCGGGGGAGAGAAAATGACACAACCAACCAGAGAGGCAAAGGAGAAAACACAAAAACCAATCAAATAAGCGAACCATAGTAGCCATGAGGCACATATACAACTAAGCGGGAAGGAGAGAGAGAGAGTGGAAGAAACATAAGGTGCAGTGACCAACACACACACACACACACGCACATACAAACACAGACAGACATGTAAGACTTAAAAGGCAGTACCGTAGTCTGCCCCATCACACAATCACAGTGAAGGGTTGTAAAAGGACAACACAGCCTCTTACTCCCCCCCTCTCACTCATGGGCAACGGGTACCTCATTTTTCCTAGATTCTCTCACAGTTTTTCAGTGCAAGAAGCACAAACGTACATGCATGCAACAGTCGCACAACACATGCAGGTGACCAAGAACGAGGTATATATATATAGTTGCATATTTTGCTCACTGGATAACACTGGAGATAGCACACACACACACCTCTCTGAAATGAGTGCCCCCCTGCCCTTGACAAAGAGAGCTCACTTTCCAAGTGTAATACATCGTGGTTGTTTCCCATCGCTTGCCGCACTGCCACTGGATCCTCCCCGCTGCTGGTGTGCCTTGTTAAAGTGCTTCACTGCCCGGAGAAGGACTGTCCATATGTCATCGGCACTGCTGCGCAGCCTCGCTTCCTCCTCCCGCAGTACCGTCGCTTCTTCCTCGCGCGACTTGAGTCCGAAGACACGTGATGGCGAAGGGCCATCGCTGCGCCTGCGCAGCTCATTATCACCGGCGGAACTCTCCGTGCTGTGTCGCCGCATGTCCGCGAGCTTCCAGCGCCGAGCCATTGGCACGTAGTAGTTCGCATTGTTGTGCTGGTTGTTGTACTCGTTGTGATAGTGCATTGGGGTGTCGTCCATCGGCCCCCCACATTCGGAGGTCGGGGTGGTAGGGAGCGAGGAGCACGAGTGGCATAGCACATTACAGAAGGGCCGCACGTCCACCGTGGCCTCCTCGTGCATCCACTCACGGTGTGCGGGGTTGTGGACGTTGACCTTATAGGGCTGCGACTTTGCCTTGCCCCGCTTCTCGCCCTTTCCCAGCCGCCTGGATGTTGACCCGGGAGTGCTCCGCGCGGACTGGCCTGACGAGTCGAAGGAGCTGAGGAGCCCTGCGGAACTTTGCTCCATCGGAGACTTCTGTAAGAGATCGGGGATCTGCCCTGGGCGGACCACAAATGGCTCCAGGCAGAGCGATCGATCCTTCGGGACAAGGCGGTCGTTCTTCTTCCGCTGTGAGAGGAAGAGTGGGAATGAGAGCCGCCCCCGCTCCGCATCCGGCGTGGTCGTCTGCGCCGACGGGAAGTCACGGAAGCGGACCTGAACCTTCGTGGTTGGCGCCGTGGTGGTCGCAGCGATGGCGCCAAGGAGCAGCCACAGTGTGTCTCTGGCCTGCTCTGGCGTGATGTAAAAGGGGAGGCCGTCTGTGTTCTGGGAACCGCTCCAATTCCCCGCGGCGCTATTAATGGTGAGCAGCCCCGAGCTCCACTGCACGGCGGAGTAGAGGCCAGGCGTGAAGTCCCCACTGGTCGTCGGCGAGCGGTGCTTCGAGGAGCCGCTCAGATCGGATGTGGCTGGGGGCGGAGGGCCGAGCAGCTGCCGGGCGTTTATCTCGAACTGCTCCAAGAACTGCCCCGCGTACTGGTGATGCACCAGCCCAGTCAGGATCCCGAGCTTGGGCAGGTCCCTCCACTGCAGCCCCACCGCAATGTCGATGCAGCGAACCGTGTTCGTTGGCGCAGTGAGGGCGGCTGCGAGTAGCGCGAGCCAATCCTGGCTGTGCAGGAACAGACGCGACCGCGCGAGATCGCCGGGGTCGAAGATGGCGGCCTTGAGGTAGAGAAAGGTCAGGTCAAGCTCACGAGTGGCGGTGTGGGGCAGAAAGCTCTTGTGCAGGGTGTTGAGATGCTTGTACATGTAAGCGTAGTTGTCCTCCGCCTCTGTGATGGAGTTCTGTATTTCACTCAGCTCTAGATGGAGTGCCTTCACCTCCAGCATGGCCATGTGCCACAGTGCCTCTCCTTCCTCTTCCGTGTGCGGGTGCGTGCTTGAGGCCCCGAAGCTGCGCTGCGTATACGCGATTCCTTTCGCCGACTTAGTCCGCAGCGACGCCTCCTTTTCAGGGGTACCTTCCTCTGCCCCCGCCGCGGTTGTTGTTGTGCCTGCGAAGGATATGGAGGTTGGGGTTGGGGCCGCGGTCGCGGAGCTGCAACTTGGGAGTATGCGGTGGGCTTTCTTCCTGCCCACACGAGCAGCCTTCTTCGTTGTCTTGTCAGAGCTGTCGGGGGGCTGTGACTTATCCCCAGCCAGATCCTGTGATCCAATGGAGGTGTAGCCAAACACGAAGGTGTCGTGATGGATGCTGAGGTGCGGCAGCGTGCTCTCGTCCTCATCGTCGTCGCTGGAGAACTGGTGATGGAGGGCACGACCTGGGGTCATTGGCTGGGTTCGGTCGGTTGCGTTGGAAGTCTGGCGACGGTCAGCCCCATTGGTGTGTCGTCCTAACCACTTACCGTCGCCGTAGTCGTCGTCCTCATCGTCGTCCGAGGAGTCGAGTGGTGTGAGACCGGTACCCGGCAACGTATCGCGGCTGTGGCACTTCGGCCCCACGCTGCCCGCGCTTTGCCCGAGCCCAATGCTATGTGGTGTCATGGTGGTGCGGCGTTGTGGGTGGTCGGGAGGATGGTGGCTGTGATGGACGTGGTGGCTGTGATGACTGTGATGCAGTGGGCGATAGTTCTGCGGCGTCGAGGCCGCGGAGGAGGGCTGGGAGGCGTAGAAGCGGTTGTACTTCGGGATGCGCCGCGCGCGTCCGAGCGTTCCATGGCCTCCACCTCCGCCAGCCCTGTTGCTGTCGCCGCTGCCGTACTCCAGCTCACGCGCAAAGAACCCCATCTCTTCCTCCCAGAGCGACTCGCTGTCGCTGTCGCTGGCTGGCTGGATTTCAGCGTGTGAGATCCCACTAAACGCGGAGCACTGCAGAGCCGGTGCGATCCCTGAGAACTTCTGCAGGTAGAGGGCGGTGGGCTGGGCGTACTCGGGGTTGCTGAGGAGGTGCAGGCCCCACGTGCGCACCACCGCGGTGATCGTCTGCAGCCCCACCCAGGCGGAGGCCACCCTCGAGAACACAGAGGCCTCGGGGTCCGCCGCGGAAGCCTCGCTGCCAGCACCTACCGAGCTCTCCTTACGTGGCGCCGCGTCCCCAAAGAACACGGAGATCTGACTGAACTCCACAGCGTCGCGCATCGGCTTCCCACCAATGCGCCGCACAATCCGAAACTGGTGATCGTCAATGCCGTCCATCTCGGCGGCGCTGCCTAGGTTGCTGATGCTGCTGCGGTGGTGGCTCACTCGACTCTTATCCTTCCCCCCCGCGCTGGCGGGCGCGAGCGGTGAGGTAGGCACCTTTGCATCTGCGCTTGCAGAGGATGTGCCAGCCCCCGAGGAGTTGCCCTTGGTGGAGCGGCGCTTCAGTTCTAGCCTTCGAGCCTTGAAGTGTCGCTGTACATCACTGAGGATATTCCCGGTGGATCGCGTCTCGGCCCACGGCAGCTCCTTCAGGATGCGCTCCAGCTCCTGCGCCGCGTGCGCCGAGCTGCACTCTAGCACCAGCGCGCCGCCGTACATGACGTCCGTGATAACCCCCTCTCCATACATGCGTCGCGCTGACTTCTTCGAGTCGTCCACGTCGACCGAGTGCTTGGTGAAGGCCTCGGGGTTGCGCATTGGGTCGATGGAGACGGAAAAGTTGCTGACCGTGACCGCCACGAGCTGCGTCTGTGTGGTGATGGTGCTCCATCTCTTCTCGTCGGCCTGCGTCGCCGTGTTGCGTCGGGCGGCCTCCTGCGCGGCGGAGTAGACGCCCGGCCCAGCCGCCGTGAGGGAGGAGAACACCCGCGACGCGTCGTCGACCGAGTAGGCGCGATTCATGAGGGAGGGGCGACGGATCGGTGGGGCGCCCTCCAGTGTCATCAGGCGTGTCGCGGGGATCGCCAGCGCGAGGGACAGCACGCTGTCCTTTGGAAAGTTGTCCAGCTTCTCACCCCCGCCGCTGATCACTGTGGTCTGTTGTCGCTGGCGCACCTGGGCCGCACTCCCGAATTGCTGCTGGAGGGAGACGTTGTTGACCGCGGGGAAGCTGCGGTTCTCTAGGTCTGCGGCAAGGCGTCGCCCAATGGGGTGGCTCCTCTCTTGGCCATCCGTGACAAGCGCATCCAAAGCGGTGGAGCTAGCGGCGTAGGTACCGCGTGGCCGCGGGGCCGCTGCTCGCCCCGCTGTAGCGCCGCCGCTGGAAAGCAGAGAGGCGAGGCTCAACTCTCCATCGAACGGAGATGGCAACTCGGTCTTCCCTTCCGTCGCAGCGACGGCGCGGGCAAGCATACGAAGGTCCGGGTTGGAGAACTCCACATGGTCCCACTTCACCAGAGTGGTCCCAGCCGCCGGCTTCAGGTTGCGCTTCAGCAGGAACTGCGCGTTCGGGCTGTCACTAACGCCTGGGCTCACCGCGAAGGCAAAGTGATCTTTCAGGCCCTTGTAGCGTGGGTTCTTACCGATGAGCAGGTTGTACTTCTCCTGTCTCTCGTCCAGGGACATCTTGGCGAGCTGCTCAAAAGAGGGACAGTACTGCTGAAAATATCTCTCGTAGGTGTCAGCCATGGATGCTGCGTCTGTGTTGCTCTTTCCCGGGAAGGCGAAGTGCCGGGGGTCTTGGGTTGTAGGGCTGGTGGAGAAGGCGGCACGGATTCCAAGATCCTGCAGGGGCTTCGGTATGACTTCAGCGCTCGCACCGCAGACGCTAAACCAGTGGGAGTGCCGCGGCACACCATTGCTGTACCCAGCATCCGTGGGGCTACCTAAAAGCTGTGATGAGCAGCGACTGGGGATCTGCGGGGAGTGTAGGGCACTTGGCTGATCTGGTAGCTCGCCGGACGACAGCGCAGGCCCACCATTCACCTGCTCATACAACAGGGAGGTGACGTAGTGAATAAAGGAGATGGGCAGGAGCTCCTGCGCACGCCGGTCACAGCAGCGGCCAAGCAAGCCCCTGTGGGTGATGTTGAAGCTATCCAGCGGCCGGACAGGGTCAAACTCCTCGATGCGAAGCTGCTTGCGGCGCTCCTCCTGAGCATCGTGCTTGGCCTGTACATGCACCGTGTACTCCTCGGCTGCTCCCAGCGCGTCGGTACGATCTTGATCCTCCAAAGGGGTGTTGAAGGTGGAGGCCCGCTGGTGTCGTGCGTCCGTGCGGTGACGGGTACTATTATTATGGGTGTCGCTCTCGTTCTCGTCCTCGTCCTCGTCCTCGCCGTGGCCTCTGGACCCGCGGCGCTCCACGTATGGAATAGGGTCGAAGTGGTTATCTATCGAGCTGCGCTCCTCAGCGCCATGCAGGACAGGCAGTGGTCGGGTGGCGGAGCTGGAGGGCTGCGTCTCACCCGAGTTGCCGTCAGCACCGGTATGGTTGGTCACGCCTTCGCTCTCCGGCGGCACTCGCTCACGCGTAGACTTGCATCCCATTCGTGAGTGGGTCGCCTCGGTACCGGTTTCTCTCTGCCTGAGCAATTACGCGCAGGCGTTATCCTGCGAATTAGTGAGTGCGTATATAAACTGATGCTGACACGTTCTGTGACGATTAATGAATCTCCCAGAGAGGCGTCCCGCACACACACACACAAGTCACGGACGTGTATATATGTATATATATATATATATATATATAGAAAGGAATAGAAAATAATACAGTAATATGCTACTTTGAACACGCCTTCTGCCCGCCTCGTTTTACGCCCCTCCCTCCCCTCCAAAAGCAGGCGAACCCCTTCCCTTTTCTTATAAGAAACACTGAAAAACGAGCTGATGTGGAGTATGAGACTACAGTGCGACGCACGTGGCAGCTGCTATAATCTCCGGTGACGTTCTACCTACCCTTTGGGAAGTATATATATGTGTGTGTGTGTGAGAAAACAGCAGAAAATGAAAATAATCCTAACTAGCAGTCCACAAATTGAGTAATCAACCAAATGATCAACTTATATGAGAACGTGATCCACCACTACAACTACACCAGATCAAATGCCTGTGCACGCTTGCTCGTGTGCGTACGTGTGTGTGTGTGTGTGTGCGAGTGCGTTTGTGTCGGCTGCGAAGAGTGTGCCCCGCTCTTCCTTCCCAAACCTAAATGCCACGCGCCGCTTCTGATAGCTTCTGTAGAGTAGCGACAGGAACGTAAAATGGCAAATACACACGTATATATATATATAGACAGAGATGTAGTGGAAGAAAGAAGTGAAGGCAGCAGCAGTGGACATGGAAGCGCCAACCACAAAATACATCTGTAGAGTCGGGAGGTCCTTCTAACTGAACCAATCACATTGTCCACAGAGTCAGAAAACAGTGCTCATTCACGAGCGAGAGGTTGCCACAGAGGACGCTGAACTTTTGCGATGAGGGTGTCCGTGGTGTGTGCTTGTGTGTGATTAATGCACAGGAGCCTCCTCTCACACAGGCCCTGCGACTCCGAATTGTAAATGTCTTGAAAAAAGACACCGCTACCACTTCTCCCTCCTCACCACCATCAGCAGTATCCACCGCCTTCGCCAATTCACATGCCTTCTCTCTCCCTCCCACTCCTCCGAGCAACGCCCCTCCCCACAGCTACACGAAGAACCACTTCTTTCGCAGCGCTTCCCCGCGCGCGGCTGCCCACTCCGTCGCCGTGATGGAGGCAACATCTTTACCAAGGAGGGGATCTGAGGTCTCCTTCAGCCCCTTCGCTACCATCTCCTGCAGCTTGGTGGTGAATACGTTGCCGCGCTGCCAGTACTCCGAGTGGTACTTGACGCGCATCTGGATCTCATGCATCTCGCGGGCATCAATGCGCTTCGTCTTTGTCCAGATCATGAACAGCGGGACACAGGCCACGCACACCAACATCCAGGGTATCTTCACAGCCATTGCTCCCAAGTGAAATAGCCACAGTTCTCACCGTAATTCACACTGAGCGCAGCCTTCCTTTTTTGTCCCGTTCCTTTTCCCACACGAGTGGAGACGCACACACAAACACCCCACTAACGTCAAGTGATAAAGAATAAATGCGGGTGTATGCGCGTGTGCAAGTTGCCTGTCGCTTCATTATAAGCAAAACCAGAGAGAGAGAGATCACGAGACGAAAAGGGGGAGTGAGGGGACGCCGACGAGGAGACTCTGACCACCGCATAGGTCTGAACACTTCTCATTGTACGCTTATCGCGTTGATCAATTATTGGGCAGCACAAAAGGAGAGCTTTGTTGTCGCAATGCACACATATATATATGTGAAAATCACAATCACATTAGTCAATAGGGCCGCCGCAGCATCATCGTCGCCCTCCCTCTTTGCCTCCCTGAGAGCCCGAGCATCATCTACTCGCACTCAGTCAACCACAACGTGAACCTGGCTGTCCGAGGAGCTCTTCCGCACCACCTCAGGGTTTTGGCAACGCACGTAGATGCGCTCGCTGCGCACCGGACGCAGGTGGATGATGGTGGGCTCTGAGATGTGCGGAAGTGCCTCCCCGTCAATTTGCACGGAGAGCGACGCGCGTACATCGCTATCCGTCGCGATACGCCTCGTGAGTGGAAGGAACCTGGCCTCTGTGAGGGCGGTTGTGCTGCCGGCGCTGCACACCAGATCCTGCGGGGTGCAAAGAACGAAGGCAAACATTTCATTCGATTGCGCCATCTTCGTTGCCCCCGCGATACCCAGGGTGAGCGCGCCATAGTGCATCAGGCCGCCCATCGCCTGCAGCTCAAACTTGCCGTCGTTGATGGCAACCGCGGTGATGACAGGGGCCCAGGAATCTCCCTTCGCAGCTGGGGCGAGAGAGTTGTCGTTAGTGAGTTCCATTGGACGGTAATAGACGTCCCGGCTGGCGTTGTCCCACGACCGCCCCCCCGCCGAGTAGGAGCTGACGTTTGTGATCACGAGCGCCTTCGCGGACGACGGGAGCTGCAGCGGAATCATTTGCGGCTTTCCACGGCTGACCACTGTGGTAGTTTCCGCGCCTGTGCCGCCACCCGGGCCGCCGCGTGCTGGCCAGGAGTTTGGTATGCAGACAAGGGGTACCATCTTTCGCATCTTCATGCACTTCACCGCGCTCTGAAGGCCCATGACTCCATACACCGCCTTGTTCTGCATGCGTGTGCTGCATAACGTCGGGTGACGGCGCCGCGTCTCGTCAAACTTGCGCACGACATACGCGTCAAAGCCGACGCCAAGGTAGTTGATCAGCGGGTGAGTGGTGCAGGTGTTCGTGCTGTATATCGCGCCCCAGTCCACGTGATGGATTACATTCCCAAAGCGTGGCTCGCGGGGCCGCTGGGCCGCCTCGCCTCTTCTTCCTCCTTCAGCATCCGCAGCGGCAGGGATGGCTGTGAGATGAGCCTGTGCCACACGAAGGGGAACAAACGAGACATCCCAGCGGTCGAATCGAGTGCAGGGAGCCTGCACTGCCTCCCTCAGCAGGATGGACACCTCTGTGGCGGACCCACTGACGCAGTCCCCGCACGTGCTTGTGCTCTTGAAGCCTCGGCCAAAGCCTGTGCAGTTGGAGTAGTCGTTGCCGGTCCCCAGCGGTAGTGGGGCGACGGCTGGCATGACAAATGGTCCCGTGCTCTCCGCTGCCTCCCGTTTCAGGGTACCATCGCTGTCGTCCCAGTGACGATGACCGCCGCTGTCAAGTTTGGTCGTAGTGCCGGTCACCTCTCTATTCCCGCTGCCCTTGTTGCGAACGTCCCCAGTGCTAGGCGTCGCTGGCAGCGGCGAGGTGGAGGAGCCCACATCGAACTCTTCCACCAACTCCGCGCGCACGAGATCGAGTTGCTGCATTACAAAGCCAATGGTGCCGTCGCCGCCAGAGACCACAATCGTCCCTCGGACCCCCTCTGGCTGTGGCCCCGCCACCCCCCTGCCGTTGTCTGGAGTTGGGTACATCACCGCCTGCTCTTTGATCATCTGCCGCAGCGGCGTGGGATCGGCGAAGGTGGCATCGTCCAACACCACCACACGACCCACCCCCAGCTCGGCTAGCATCGCGCGGCGCACAAGCGTCGCTGCGGCCTTCTCCCCTGAGCCAGGGTTGATCACACCCACCACATGTCGGTAGATGTGACTGGAGCCCGGAGCGGAGGCACGCCCATTGCTGGCCACGACGACATCACGCTGCGGCCTCTGTAGCGCAGACACACGCGTGCTGCTTCCGGGTGTAGAAAACTCCACCTCCTCCGTTTGGTAGGGCGTGTGGAGGACAGCACTGTCTATGCCCACGCGACCGTCGAGATGGACGAGGCCGCCCCCAGTCGTCCCCCCTCCACTCAGCCGCAGGGAGTCGTTCAGCTCCACGTGGCGCATCTCTTCTGCGTCTGCCTCCGTGTCGCGACCCCCGCCAACTCGGGGCTCCATAGGTCGCACACAGCTGCACACGTATACAGGGAGTCCGCCCGCCCGCCCGCTGCTACTTCTTCTCCCTACGTTGTCTCTGCAGCTTCCTGTTGTTGCGTGTCTCTTCTGGTAATGCTTGCGGTTTTGGGCACCAGAGTGCTCCTGCGGACACACAGGGTGTGTGCCACCGTACTTCCCTATCAAACAACAGTACTTTGCTTCCACCCCTCCCGCAGCGGTGTCGTATGCTCTCTCGACACCGATTCCCCTCTATTTTTCACCTTCTTTTCTAAGTAAAAGTAAATATATTACTGTCACCTTGCAGGTATGCGTTCGTAGCTGCCGCTGTACAGAGGAGAGAAAGAGGGAGGGAGGTATCAGGGCCACTGCTGTGCGGCAAGAAGCACACACACGTGGACGAAACGTAGTGAGCAGAAAATAAGAGAAAAGGCGAGAGGTAACCCCTCGCTATTTGTTCGTTCGCTGAGAAAAGATCAACGACATGCATATCTATATATATATATATATATATATGCAAACGTAGCCATTCCTCTCGTGTTCTCTCGGTCATTTTTTTAAAGGCCTCACTGACCGCTCTCTCACCCTCCTCCCCCCTTCACTCCCACTCATCAGCTATTACTCTCCAAAAATATGTAGTAGCCGTCGCTACCAGCAACCACAAAAACAGCGCAGCCATCACCCTCCCCCCACACTCACCACCACATCTGCTCGCACCAGCGCGCACACCCAGGCCGCTGCCACTGCTACGAAGATGAGATGACAAAGAAGGATCTCCACCCCGCATTATCAGGATCGATGGCGAGACCGAATGACACATCCACGCAGGCCTTATCGAGCACGCACTCTAACCAGTCCAGGCGGATCACCTCCCGCCACGCGTGGGCAGTCATGTGGACCGCGTGCTGCGACCGCTCGCCAGCCCACCGCCTCCACCCACCGGGATGCAGTGTAGAGCTACCAGCCGCAGACGACCCGGACGAGCACGCGGATGGCGAGGCAGCCGGCGAGGGCGGCGGACTGTCCCGAGTACCCAGAGACCGCACGTACCGCCACACAGGGGAGATCACTCCCAGCGAAAACCAGCTCCCCTGAACATGCCCCTCACCCGTTGGCGCAGTAGCGGTGGCCGCAGCTGCCGCCGTGGTGGTCTCTTGGCTCTCCAGCTCGCGCGCTATGCGCTTCTCACGATGGGAGTCAATCCACCAGCCAAGCCACTCGTGCGTGGCGTCGGCCACCTGCACGCCAACGCACTTTCCCATCGATGTGGCGCTCGAGACCCGTAGACACGTCCCAGGACGTGAGGCAAAAGGGCGGTAGCACAGCCCTGCATCGAAGCCGGTGTCATGCAGCGTGATCATGTTCATCCGCAGCCGCGCCGACATCTCCAGCGGGCCCAGCGAGGTGCTCATCGCGCAGCACATACGTCTAAGCACGTCAATGTGTCCAGCAAAACTGAGGCCGCGCCCCATGTGCGCGCTGCACCCCCAGTGCACATTGATACCGCTTGCAAGACCGTTCTTAACCGACACGCTGGTGCCGACCTTCAGCTGCCGCAGTGTCCACCACCGCATCGCTGGTGGGGCGACGGACGGTGATGGCGGTGGTGGTGGTGGCATGGTGGCGGCGGCGGCGGCTCCCTCAGAGGATGCCTCACTGCCTGCGTCGCTCACCAGCTCTGGCGACGCTCGCCTAGCGCCGTCGGTGCCTGCAGTGGATCGGCCGTGCACCCTCCCGCCAACAACTCCACGTTGCTGGTCGCGGTCCGCTGCCTTTCGTTCCGGTTTTGCATCACCGTCGTCTTCTCCACCTTTGGTGGTGAGGAGTGACGATGGCACGTGCGCGTGGTTGGATGGCGGTCTATTCATCCCTGACCGTGTGGTGGTGTCCTTGTGTGCTACAGTAGGGCTCGCTCCATCGAGGGGCTTGGTGGCGCGCTCCTGATACAGTGTCAGGAACCCACTCCATGTCGTGATCGGCCCATTCATTTGGAGAGACGACTCTGTCCATGGGGTGCGCAGCACAACCTCCCCCAATGGCACACGCCCGTACTTGGATGACGGAAGCAGCTGCACATTTATGATACCATTCCACTGCCGCCTGTGGTGGAGGAGGACAAGTTGGAGAACATCAGAGACCCTCCACGCATGCGTGCTCTGCATCGTACTCATGGCGAGGGACTCGCCATCCTCTCCGGTGGCGCGCGACGGCGGCGGCGAGTGGACAGTCGTGTTGAATCCAAAGGCCACCCACAGCGCCGCTAGCACGGTGAGTGCGTCGGAGTCGTACACCGGCACGTTACCAAAGGAGGTGCCGGCGTAATTGCCAGTGTACTGCCACGGATGGCGTGCGTCGCGACCATCCTCGCCCCACCCCTGCGTGGCCGCCACGGGGGTGGATGTTTCAGGCACGCCATCCGTCACACCAGACGCCGCCGCAGCTCCCGCTATTGTGGCCGCGGTGGCAGTCTTGTGAGGATGCTGAAGCGGCGGGCATTCCCCTGGAGGGGCACTCTGGCTGCGCTGGATAGCGGCGTGACTGCAACCGCCATTGCGAGCGTGATACCCAGTCGTTTCCTCCGTGCCGAATCCCACACTGGACGCCAGGTCATTCGTGTCGCTCAGAACGGCCACTGCGCCGCCGCCACGCTGCCCCGCTCCAGCAGGGATGTCCTCGCCCAGCGTGGCGCTGCTGTGCGGTTGTGTGGAGGCGAGCGCTACCCCGTCTCCCGCACCCCCAGTGCCAGCTGCGACTGGCGATCTTTTCGGCGCGTGCGGTGGCAGCTGGAGCTGCATGGTGGTGGATTTTTCATACAATGGTGGGTTAACAGAGCTGCTCAGGACCGCGCGCAGTGGACGCCGTGTTGGGGCCCAGTCAATGACAGTGGCCGCCACTGGGGAAAGCTGATAATCGAAGCTGCGGTGCAGGTAGACGTCGTACCGCTTTGAGGGCAGTTGCTGGGACTCCATGCAGTGGTGTGGGGGGCTATGCATCGATTAATCTATAAATGCATATATACATACACTCCCACAACGCAGTAATCCTACACTGCCAGAGTGATGGAGGAAACGCAAATAATATGCGAGACAAGAGGTCACGTGGCTCCGCCTGGACGGGTCTTAGCTTTTTTTAAAAGCTCTTTTCTCTCTTTCACTCGCTTTCTTATGGTAACTCTTTTTTTAAATGTTTTTTAGATCAGCAGCAGCGCACCAGCTGAATAAGTGTCCGTGTGTGTGTGTGTGTCAGTGTATGTGCTTCTGCTTTTCTGCAAGTGCAACCGACGCTTCGCTACGCTGCCCTTAGTGATATAATTATTATGGCACTTCCAGTGGTAATGATTAAGGGATCGCGCTCGCGTGGCTCGGGAGAGGTGGCGATGGTTGTGGGGTGGGAAGTTTCCCACTAAAAATATCGACAACACACCACACACACGACAGTATATATATATGTATATATTACGATGGTTAGTGATACAAAAAGAAGGAGTCAGACAATGAAAAGTGCAGGTGTGGAGATTTGATGGGACCCCCCAAACACACGCGCACAACCTCCGCTTATATCATAATTCAACATACACACATTTGCCGAGATACAAAGATTAAAAAAAGAGAAGAAGAGTATAGAGGAGGAAAAAGGGTGGGAGAGGGAAGCTCGTACGGTATATACCACATGCACAGGAGATGGAGAAGAGGGGGAGGGGGCGGGAGAGCTGTAGGGCTTACCCAGCCCAAACACTTACCTTGGCGATGATCCAGCCACGGCCACATGGACAGAGACATTGCCTTGTTCTAGAGAAACAGTTCATTTATATTTTTTTTTTGGGGAAATCAATACACGTTTCTTTTTCCTTCGGTTATAGAGGCCTTTCTTGAAGAGCCACCGCGCCATCACTGCTGTGAACGCCTCCTATATGTCTAACCCCGCTCAGCGCACGAGAGCAGCGGCCGCACCTTTCCCACCTGTCACCCCCCAAATCAGATACGAGTGTATGTACGATTCATACCCCCCCTTCGCCACACAGGAGAGGGTTGGGGGTTGGGGGTGGACGAGTGAGTAAGGCTACTCCGGCTGACACGAGACTCTTCTAGAGAAATTTTTAAAGGTGCTTTTTGGTGTGTGTGTGTGATGTGATCATAAAAGTGGGGGCCAGCTGCCGCGCCAAAAAGAGATAAAACAACCGGCGCTGCACTGCGGCCTGCTGGGCCACCTACTTTTATTCCCGCCTAGTAAAAGTAAATAGTAAGATGCTAAGGTGTGAGGGATGCATTCGCATACATATATATATATATATATATAAACACAAAAACAGAAGTACACAGACACATATATATGTTAATTAATTAATATACATATATATATATATATATGTATCCATGTATACTCGTAACGACCACAACTACTATAATTAGGGGGAAAAATATAAAAGAAACGTGTGCGGTCCCGAAAGGGAGGGATAACAAAAGAAGAGGAGCCCTG
The DNA here is from genome assembly GCA_027574965.2 of Ecitophya simulans. Classification (NCBI taxonomy): domain Eukaryota; kingdom Metazoa; phylum Arthropoda; class Insecta; order Coleoptera; family Staphylinidae; genus Ecitophya; species Ecitophya simulans. Next base: position 62,128 of record JAODGE020023810.1, read on the forward strand.
ACACTTTACAGACATTCAAACGCTCACATCACATCACATCACATTACCATATACACAGTTGTAATGCGATTGTGCGCCTGAGTGTATGAAAAGAAGAGAAGGGATGTGGGAGAGGAAGAGAGACTGGAAAGTCTCGCAAAACTCGGTTCAGCGAACGTGTATGTACATTCACTGCTGAGAAAGAGAATGTGAGCTTCTCAGAAAACTCTCTGTCACCCACTCTCCAGCCCCCCTCGTCACTATAACCAAACACCCGTCCGAGCATTCGCACGCACGAGCGCAGAGTTCTTAGTGGAGGGTCTCCAGGTACGCGATGAGGTCAGCGCGCTCCTGGGGCTTCTTCATCCCAGCGAAGGACATCTTGGTGCCCGGCATGAACTTCTTTGGGTTCTCCAGATACACGTCCAGGATGTCACGCGTCCACATGACTCCTGAGTCCTGGTTGGCCTTGCTGTAGGAGTAGCCCTCGAC